>CAJVPT010004135.1:0-13982 GCA_910592055.1 Acaulospora colombiana
AAATCAAAACCTGTATATTTATATTTTTTATTGATTATGGAGTTATTTTTAAAATCGCCGGTTTTATTTTGAGGGGGATACCCCTCAAAAAAGTTTTACCAGCAGATATAAAAAAAACTATTTCTTGTTCCAGTCTCCTATTAATACTTATTTTATTCTTTTACTTTGGTTATTTCTTTGGTCTTGAATTTTTAAAGCTATACTTGTTATTGTTATTCTATCAAGCTCAAGTAGAAGATAAGAAATTTTCAGTAATTGTGCTCTTCTAGTATTTTTTTAATAGTTTAGAAATAATATAGTATAGTTTATATCTAATTCTACTTCTATATTACTATTATTTTCATTTTGTTATTTAGAAAGTATTCTAAATATTTAATAAGAACTATTTCTAGATCATTTTCTGTTTCTTGATAATTAAAGTGACAGATTATAGCTATTTCTTGACTATTTTCTCAGATTGGTTTTCTTCATACTATTTACTTATTTTCTTTTTGAGTAACTATTCAAGTTTTCTTCCTTTTGTTTATGTCAAGCTTAAACTTATATATTTTGGCATCCATTGTTCTTTCTATTTCTTTTTCTAGAGTTTTATAAGACCTTCTATATTTTCTTTTGTTATAGTTCTTTGCAAGATATTATACCATTCTGGAATTTGGCCCTTACTTGTATTTTGTATAAGTTGAACCATTCTCTACTTTCCAAACTCTATAAAGTTTTGACTTACTAGTTTATTTATATACATTAACTTATTGTTTAATAAAAACAACATTGTCTTTCTATATTTTTTAGGTATTAAATGTTTTTGAATTAGACTATTGCCTTTGATCCATTTGAAGATATCATTCCACTTCCGATTTTGAAAAATTATTTCCAAGTCCTTGACTAGCTTTAGTACCTATAATATAAAATTTTTTTTATTATTGAGATAGCACAAGAATTTACATAAAAAAAAATCACGAGGCTTTCAATGTTTAACCTAGTTTGTTTCAATCCAATGATTATAATAAGTTCTATTGAACCTTAATCATTTATTCTATTATAGAATTCTATAATTTGGTTTTCTTTTTGAAGTGTCCATATACTTTTGAGATTATATATTGTTAAAGGCCAAAGAAGTCAAACGAAGTTCAGAATTTTCACTGTGGTCACGTGACCAACGATCGCGATGTGACTGAAGCTTATGCGAAATAATCAATTGTTGATTATCACCATACTCCTTACAAGCTAGAAAAATGCACGAACAATCTATTCATGTTAAAAAGGTAAAAAACTATGAACTGAGGTAATAGAAAATTAACTGACCAAGTGGCAATTTATGCATGATATAATACTAGAATAACCATAGTGATTATGTAATAGCCCTATGTGTAAAAAATGTATAAATGTAACTTCTTTCAATGACTTAATAAAATGACGACTCTCATGACGAATCTTAAGATGAATCTTTTAGATAGATCGTTATAACAGTGAAAATTATAAGTAGTTTTAGGGAAAACTACCTTGAGACTCGCCCAAATCTTTTTACACCTTTGCCTTGATTTTGGTATTGTGTATGTGATAAAAGAATGGACTCTTCTATTCGCAGGTTATGTGAGCTTTTGGTCATTAGTGACAGACTCACTGATCAGCCTGCTACAATATCTTCAGATGATGAATTACACTATTAGAGATATATCTGCATAAAGCTATTTTGTTATTGAAGAGTTTACAATATGTTGCTATTAAGTTATTACATATTTTCCAAATTAATATGTTATACTATATTCTAAACTCTATTCTTGAAATTAATACTCTATTTAGTATTGTATATAAAGAACTTAATCTTTTTGTTTTTGAGAGCTTTGATAACAATGTTGATTTCTTTTAATATCCTTTCTTTAAATTCAATTGCAGTTTTCTGATTGCATATTCAAATTCTTAAGAATCTTACTTGCTCTCTTCTATTTAGTTTTTTAACATCTTCTTTATTGATTCCTATACAAACTTCTTTTGAATAGTAATTAAAGTAATTGATAGTAAATAGTACTAATTTGCTACTATTTATTTGGAAGTCATTTGCTTTATAAAAAATCATTGCTATTTCTAGAATCTTTTTTATATTTTCTTTGGATCTTGCTATCCAAGTGGTATTATTTATAAAGGTTATAGCCATATGTCTTGATTCTAATCTTTTAGTGATATTATTATTTAGTTCAGAATTCTATGAAACTGCCATTTTATATTCTTGTTTTTCATCTTTTTGGATTTTGCATAACATGAGATTATAGAAAATTCTTTATATCAATGGCAAGATAGTTTCTCCTTGATCAATTCCATCTTCTGCTTTTATTGGTTTTGTAAAGTTATTCTCAAATATTACTTTGAATTTCTGTTTTGAAATAGACTTATCATAATTTTGATAAATCTTTTGAGTACTTTTATTCTTTCCATTATTTTTGTTAGTATTTTTAGACTGATAGTATTTTATGCCTTAACTGCATCTTGAAAGAGTATCCATAGCTTGCATTTTCAGACTAATAGTATTTTATATTTTAACTGCATCTTGAAAGAGTATTCACAACTTTTTTTTGTTTTTTCTTATATCTTTATAGATTTTATTGAAAATTTGAATAGATTCTATTATACTTTTTTTTGATAATTCTATATAATTGAGACCTTTAAGGATATTATTAGTCTTGTAAATATTTCTTATTCTAATGATTAGAACTTTGGTAAAATACTTTCTGGTAACTTTCAATAGTATAATTGGTTTTGTGTTTATCAATTTAAATTCCCATGATTTTGGTTTGATTATTGAGTATATATAACTTTGCTTTCAATATATAGGTATAACTTTTCATTTTAAGAAAGTATTTAGTATTTTTAATAGGTATTCTTTTTCTTTTTAACCTAACTTTTTTAGTATTTCATAACTAATTTGAGATTTTTTTAGGGCTTTGTTGTTTAAAAGTGCATGAAGTATTTCTTTTATTTTCTTATATATAATTGGCTCTAGAAGAATATTATACCTTATATCTTGGATATACTGGTTGAGATATATTTTTTTTTCACTCTTCAATAAAATTAGCAAAGTTGACATTTCATTTTTTAAAGGTCTCTTGAACCTATGGGATAATAGTGCAGTAGTTAGCACTCCATAGATTAGATTACAAGATCCAGATTCAATTCCACCCAAATACAAGACTGATATAAGAAATCGAATCCATCTATTGGCATAACTGTAAACTAACTGATGTTTCTGAATATAACATCTGGTCTATATCTAGATTGTGATCAAGTTGTGATCCAAATTGGATAGGATTATCACTAACACAACCACATTACCAGAAATGGTAACAATAAGAGTAGATTCTCAAATTGGTAGTATACATCTCAGGATTAAAAACAAGAACATAACTCATCTGGAGACACAAATAGCTTAATACAAAACTCATATGCAAGAAAAGGACTCTTCTATAATAAGCCATTCCTGGTTCTTATATATGTAGTTGTGCTGGCTTTCACAGACTTGATTATTGGCAGGCCTTAGTGGGAGGAGAAATCTGTGGACTACTCTGAAGGATCAAAAACTAGGATCCAGGATACTGAATTTGACAGCCTGATAACTAGAATACTCTAATAAAAATTGTTCTAGAAATAATTAAGATGGAATTATATGGCCTTCCAGCTTTGATGTTGAGCTGATAGTAGTAATACATAACATTAGTTTAAATATATATATAGCTATTCATATAGATAAGATTTACTATAACATATATGTATAATTGCTCATTTGTAATAACATAATAATTTCAATTAATAAAATTATAAATTAAGACATGGGCTGAAGGCAAATTGACATAACAATCCAAAATAAATGAAAAAGAACACAAATAATACAGGAATACAAGGAAAATATTAAAACATGACACAAAATCGAATGGAAAGATATTGTTAGGAAAGTCATAATACATGGCATGATACAAGTAGCAGAGACTATAACAAAAGACAGATCTAGAGCACTGAAAGCAATTTGAGAAGCAACACACAAGTTTTGGCAAGCCAAGCGAGAAGCTTGAAAACTCAGATATAATATCACAATAGATTGGAAAAAAAGTTAAAACATAAATAAAAAACTTAAACACCAGAAAAAATGAGCCAATGGTAATACAAAAAATCAGCGAACCATACTATAAAACCCAAACTCCCCAATAACACAGGCTATTAAAAGCTTCGAAACTGATCTGGAGCCAGAATGGATCCAAGTCAATCTAAAAAAACATCTAAAGAATAGGTCCAGGGAACTATATATAGAGCTAACAAACATCATAACAGAAAAAACTTTAAGAAACAACTATTTTCCTTTTTTCTTCTTTTCTATCAATATTAGTGTTAGTGAAGTCTTGATATACTAGTGTCCACTAAGGTGAACTGCTGCAAGTCATAGGGTTTCTAGTAATAGAATACTGAGTCATAGTGTTTTTTTTTCTTTCATAAATGTATAGACTCACAATTAAATTTGTATACATAAGCCTATATTAATAAATAAATAAAAACTCAATAGCAGGACTTTGCCAGGTTAAAAAAAAAAAAAAAAAAAAAAACTTTTTAAAGGTTTCTTGATGGTATTATTTTATTTTTTTTCAATTTCTTTTTTGTTTGTTATAATATATTCTATACTATTTTATTTGATCTTAATCTAATCGAGTATTATTTTGCTTCTTTCTTTATTTGTTAGTGAGTTTACCATATTTTTTTATTGTATTTGAGATCATCACATCTTTGTTCTAAACTAATTTGATTTTTTTTCTTATTTTTTTGACTTTTAAGTTTTGACATATAAATTTGAGCCCCTCTATTGCATCTTGAATATCTTTTTCAAGTATGTCCAGTGAATATTAGAAATACTAAATTGAATGTAATGGTTTTCTATTTGTGGTATGGATTATAAATGATATTATATTTCTCAATAGTTATATTGAGCTCCTATACTTGTGCTATTTCTTTTGATACCTCTATTTTTTTGAAAACTGTTTTTAATTGAAAAGCCTTTCTATATTTATATTATCTTTTCTTATTTAAGGTCTATTTTTTTATTACTAATTTATTAAAGGCTGTGCTACAAATTAAATTTTCAAAGACTTTTCAGATTTTAATTATTTATAATTCTCTTTTATCTTTATTAGATATCTTATTAAGTATCAACTTCAATAAAGTTTTGAGCTTATGTTTAGACTTTTTTGAAAGGCTTGCCATTGTTCCAAGAATATTCTTTTTAGATTGATTCTTTATATTTTGATTGTTATATAGTATTTAATGATCTTGTTTCTTATAGATAAATTATTATATTATAATGTTACCAACAGTATAGTATAATTGTTTCTAGTAGTCTCTTTTATATTTTGATTGTTTTTTTTTTTTTTTTATATAAAGCTGGCAAAGTCATGCCATCCAGTTTTTATTTAATCATTGGTACCTTCTTTTATACACAAATTGAATTGTGAGAAAGATTACATTTATGATAGAAAAAGAACTGTTGGCTCAGTATCTATGCGAACCCTGCAACTTGCTGTAGTCCACCTGATAGTGAATGTTAGTGTGTCATGACTCCACTAACACTGATATTTAAGGAAAAGAGTAAGTTAGGTGAGTATCCATTCTGTAAAATATTGCTCATGCAATAGTTGATTATGTTTATATATGAGTATCTGTTAATGTTTTGTGTTGTTCCACCCTGTTGTCCCCCTGTGCTCATTGATCCTTGGAATCCTTTTGTATGTTCACATTTTTTCTTCAATGAGATTCCTTAAGTTTTTTCTCATTCTATAACCAGGTCACACCTCAGCTTTCAAATTTCTTTCTTCTCTTTCCAAAACCAGTCTGTTGCTGCCTTCAATGCCATTTTCGCTGCTTTTGCATCCCCTGTGATTTCTTCTGCTATGTGTCTCATTTTGTGTGTGATGGCCCCTCTTATGATGTTCAGCTATCCTATCTTGTTCAATCCTTCTGTTTCTCTTGACATTAGTGTATTGAGGGGCCTTTTCCAGTTTTCTTGTATGGCTTCCCTTTGTTTGTTATCGTTTGCTCTAACTGTACCCTCTTCGATGAGGAAGGATGTATACCTCTCCCTCAATTTTGTCCTGTTTGATCCACAAGTAAATGGATGTAGATTTCTTTCTTCATGTTGTTTGTATATGATGCATGTTGGGTTTTTGTACAGGTGTGGTTTTCATATGTTCATGTTTACTATTGTGGGATGTTCATTGAGCCATGTTTTTCAACGAAACGCTCTGTCTTTGTGGTCCTGCTGATCTGTTTTGAGTGATATTATTTTGGAGGGTGTTAGTGTTTCCATAGTGAGGTTCCAATCTATTTCCTTTGATTTCAGTCCAGAGAGCCACTCTTGTGTTCTTTGTAGGGTTCTCCATTTGCTTGCCCATTTTGTCTTGAGGAGGGTTTTCCCTATTGTTCTGAAGGGGAGGTTCACTAAGGACTGGTCCCATCTGAGTACTGTCATGTTGCTTGTCGAGTGTAGCTCCTGAACCCTTATTATGTCTCTAGGCTTATCTAGTATTGTTGTTGCAGCTAGCTTGTCTGCTGCTTTGTTTTCTTCATTTCCTGAGTGTCCTTTGACCTTTGTCCACTTTATCTTGATATTCTATGTGACTACAATCTCTAGAATAGTGTTGACCAGGTTCCTGTTTGAGGTTTCTGTTTTTTTATTCTTGATTTTGTTCTTTTCTCTAGTTTTCTGAACTGCATTTATTGCACTTTGACTGTCTGTGATTATTTCTATATTCATTTCTCTGCTTACGGTACTGACTACTGTTAGTATTGCTGCTAATTCTGCTCTGGTAGAGAATGGGGTGTCCCGTGTTTCTGCTTGGAATGCAGCGATGTGTGTTTCCATCTTTGTTTGAACTACCCACCCTATTCTCATTCTACTGTTCGTGTGTCGCCTTGTGAAGGAGCCATCAGTATATATCTTCAGATTGTCCTGGTTGCTAATTTCTTGTGTGATTTGTTGTAGCTTTGCTATTGTTCTTTCCATGGCCTTTAGTCTCTTTTGGATTAGGCCTTTTGTGATTAATAGGGAGTCCATATGTATTGATGGTAGATTTGTGTCCAGGCCTTTCCTGTTGATTTCCTTGAGTGCAAGCTCTATCCCTTGTGGTGACGATTGCAGTCTGTTGACTGCTGGTTGCTTTGTATCGCTGTCTTGTGCATGTGATGAGATGCAACCATGGGTGCTCTTTTTAACTTTAATATTCACTGAGTTTGCCAATAACTGTATCATTATATACTATTGTTGATCCTTGTACTGCCTCCTAAGTTCTGGGTCATTAAAGGGGTAGTCTTTGCATTTATGGATTGGAGATGTTTGGTTTCTTCTGTTCATGTAAGTGGCCATAATGGATTGACTGCCAAGAACTTTCTTTTTCTTTATTATTATCGTTGTCTTGTCTCTTTTTGTGGCTAGTTATTTGATTGTTGACTGTTGTTGAAATAGGGTCACCGGTGTGTTAAACCTAAAGCTATTAATAGTGGAGCTGTTGATTCTATTGTCTCTTACTGATGTCACCTCATTTTCTGTCTCTTCCTGTAGGATGTTGTGCTCCCTTATCAGTTCTTTCATTTCTCTGTACCATATGGGTGTTCTACCTTGTTTCCCTAGTCTGACTCTCACCTGTTGCCAGGAGAGGAATCTTGTCTTGTTGTCATGTAACAGCTAATCTAAGAAGAGTATTCCTCTACATCTGAGTGAATGTCTATGTTTGTTGTACCAATCTTTTGTGACCATCTCTCTAATGGTTCTCCCCTTCTTCTTGATTGGTTTTTTGAACCATGTATGTTCCGCTGGTGCTATAGTGATTTCCTGATACTTCAAAATGTTCAGGATCTTGTTTGTTAGGTTCTTCTCTTTCTTTTTCTGAAATGGAAGCCTGTTTGTCAGGATTGACTTCATTGACCAGTATTAATTTTGCAGGTGTTGTAGTCTGATTTGTGTTGTCATTCCTCCTAAGTTGTAGCTGTTCAATCTGTTATGTAGGTTCTTTCTATGTGATAAGATCTGTCTGTTCTATACGTTGAAGAGTTTGTAACCAAAGTTTGCATGGAGAATACAATTTGGAGTCGTTGATGCTAGTCCCACCTTGTGTTTGAAAACCTTATTTATTTTATCACTAAGTTTGTTGCACTCTTTCTCTGTCAGGGTCATATTATTCAGGAGGTACTTGATTGCTGGAAAAAGTGCATAGTTGACTATATATCTTGTCTGTTTGTCTGTAATTTTCTTCCATAGCAGAATTCTGGTGATTGCCACTACTTCCCTTTTATTATCTTCTTTTAATGAACTTTTTTTTTATCCTCCGATATCCATACTCCCAGAATCCTTGTTGCTTCCTCTTTTTGGAGTGGTGTGATCAGTGTTCCATTTGTTATGATGCCTGACTCTCGGTGTTCTTTACTTGCGTTAATGCAAATCAGTGCTGATTTTTCGCTATTGAGCTGTATGTCATTTATCTTGAAGAATTCAGTTGCTTTGTTTATGATGGCTTGCATTCTAGCCTGACTGTTTGCGAACCATGTAATGTCATTCATATATACTGTTGCTGTGACTTTTGTCTTTTTTCTCCCCATGTTCATGATCTTCTTAGGATTTGGGGGTGAGGTCATGAATCACTTTTGTTTCTATTGTGTATTCTTTATGTCTGTCCTCAATCTCCTGTAGGAGGGGGTTGTAGAAGATTCTTCATAGGAGGGGAGATATGGTATCTCCCTGGTCTATTCTATTTTGGATAGGGTATTCTTCTGTTAGTCCATGTGCTGTAATTATCCTGTTGTTCTTGTCGACTAATGTGTTTTCCAAAATTCTAATTATCCTTTCTGGTATGCGGATTCTCCTGAATGACTTGATCATCATCCCTCTATTGATTGAGTCATATGCTTTGCTGATGTCTTGGCTGAAGATCCAGGCCTATTTTTTAAACTCTCTTGCTTCCTCCATGACATTGTTCAGAATGTGGATTGGTTCTTGTGTGCTTTTACCTGAAAGTCCTGCCCAGTTATTGTGGTATAATATCTTGTATCTGGTGCATATTCCTGCTAGTCTTGTAACTATTATACTCATGAATACCTTTCTTGTGGTTTCTAACAGTATGATAGGTCTTGTTATATTGATATCTCCTAGCCAGTCTTTGAGTTTGGGAATTGGATATATGTTTCCTTTCCTCCAGTCTTTTGGAATATCTCCTGTGACTAGAATCTTGTTGAAAAATGCTTCCAGCACCTTTAGGCCATCCTTCCCCAGGTTTTTCAGCAAAATGTATAGTATTTCAGATGGGCCTAGAGTGCTTGCGCTCTTCTTCTTTCTAATTGTGTCACTTATTTCTAACACCTTGATTCTGTCGAGTATTTCTTTGAACCGATCTTCCTGAATTTCTTGTTTGGGGCATATTGTTGTTGCCAATGTGGGTATTTCTCTACATCCAGTACCTGTCTTGATCGGATCCATTTTTGGAAGTGCTTTTTAATTTTGTCCTTGATTTCTTTTGGGTTTGTTATTATATCCACCACATTCTTTTGATTTCTTTCAACCAGTTGCTAGGTATCTATAACTTTAGGTTGCCGGTCTAGTATACTGTTAATCATCTTGTGTGGGTGCTCTTCCAGCTGCTTGTATCTCAGCTCTATTCTTTTCTGGATCATCTTTCCTTTCACTTGTTCTACCTTAATCTTGGTGATTGCGTTCTCTGCTTTCTAGATCTCTTTGGTTTCCAACAACCACTTATATAGGGATTCTCTGTTTTGTGAAATGTTCTTTTTGAAAAGTGGTGGGGATATTAGGAATGGGATCAATGTATTGATTTCCTTGACTTTCTCCTCTATTGTCTTCCTGTCTTCTTCTGTTTTGGATTTTGGTTCTATGAGCTATGCCTGACACCTTCTATATATTTTTTCCAGTTTGAGCTATTTGTGCATCAGCCATTTGTACTGTGACTTGTGTATTGTTCTAGTGTTCTTACTATGCTTTTTCTTTTTAAGTGTTGTTTTTGCAGCTGCCATTATTGCTTCTCTAAATTGGTTTCATATTCCTTCTACTGTCTCTGGAATTGCCCTTAGGATTCTCTTTGCTATTTCATCCATCCTTCCTGAGAAGTTGGCCCACTGTTTTGGTGTGGAATTCTAGTAGTCGATCCTGTTCTGCCTATTGTTCTTTCTGTTTGCTAATTTGAACCAAGAACTGTTCGGTGTACTGAGCTTTGTCATGACCATCTTGTGATCACTTCTGATTATCGTATCTACTGTGATATGGTTCATATTGATTACTTGTGGAAGTAGGGGGCTGGATATCCAGATGTGATCTATTCTGCTCCTATACTCTGATTCAGGCCTGTTGTAGGTATAACTTCTCTTGGTTGGGTTGATATATCTGTACACATAACTAAGCTCAAATATTGTTAGTAAATCAATGATATGGTGAGGTTTACTTTTTCTGTTTCTTTCTGTTGTATGGTCCAGGTGTTCTTCTGCTACCTTATTGAAGTCACCCATTACTATGATAAGCATGTTTTTCCTTTTTGCCTTGGCAATTTTTTCTTTGATCCATTGCAAGAGTTTGACCCTGTCCTGCTTCTTTATTTGATTTATTGTGTTATACACTGTTAAAATTCTATATTGGATTTTTCCTTTGAAAACCAGGTCTAAAAGCAGGCCTCAGTTGTTGCACTCTTCTTTATTGAAAACATGTGTTGTTCACTTCTTCTCTACCACCATAGCTATGCCTGCTCCATGCGTCTGTTGTATTGGTTTGGTTGTCCATATATAGTATCTGTCTTCGACATCTCCCCACTTCTGGTTTTCTGTGAACCAAGTTTTTGTTATCCCAAGTATGTCTATTCTAGTTTCTTGACAGTATTCTAAAATTGCTAATTGATCTGTTTATATATTGAGTCCTCTGACATTCAGTGTTCCTATTTTCCAGATTTCTTGTATCTGTTCTAAATTGCTCTTCCTTGGTTCTCACCTATTGTGAGCTACTTGCTTAGTTTGATTGTTAATCATAACTATTTGGGTGAAGCTGGAGACCTGTTTCTGTTGTGCTTGGTGTCTTGATAGGTGTGTCTAAGCAGTCTATTATTTCTTTTATGGTGGAATCTATTGTGGATTCCATACGACTAATCCTTCTATTCAAGATTTCCTGTTGCTGTCTGATATCTATATCTTTTGGTGATGGGATCCTGAAGCTTGAGCTTGTTGTGGGTGAGTCGTATCTGACTGGGGAGTTTGTCATGGCTGGTCCTTTGGCTTTAACCAAAGGTCCTGCCTCCATTGCCATTATCCTTCTGTCCAGTATATGTACCTGATGTTTGATCACTTTCATGTCGACTTGAAGTTGTCTGAGAGCCTCCAATATCACTTCCATTTGTATTGTCTGGTAAGGAGGTCCTTTTGTGACACTCGTGTATATTTATTTTGTGCTAGTTGTGCTTTCCATGTTAGGTCACTTGTTGTGCCTGAGCATCGGCTGTTCTCTTTGTTGTGGAGATGGAAATCTGGGCTGGCCGAGTCTGTTCATCATATCTTTTTTAAGGATGTCTTTTTTTTCGATATTGCAAGTATTGAGATTGTGCTCTCGGGCACCACATTTAAAACAGAGCTTTGCTGTCTTGGATACCCAAGCTAGTTTCACACCTCCCAGGTGGAATGTTGAGCTTCTTGCTGTATCTAGAACTTGCATATTCTTGAAGTAAAGAATGGCAAACCATTTGTTTTAATTGAGGTGATTGTGAGGGATATAGCATGCCTGAGCCTGAGTTTGGGTAATAATTTCTTGTAACTCTCTTGCCGTGATTTCCACAAGGAGGTTTGTGAGTGTAGCACTGTATTGGTTCCTTTTTTCTTTTACTAGCCTGGTTCTGACTGTTGGATATACCTACATGCAGACATTGTCCTTAAAGAAGGACCATGTCTGACCGTATTCTTCGAATGCTTCTTTGGAGCTAAACTGTACCGTTCCTGATTGGACCACCCCTGCTGGTTGTAGTGCAATGTGTTCAATTATTGATCTGTTTGTAAATAAGCTGGCAATCTCATTTTTTGTGTAGTGCTGGGGATGTCCCAGATCCTGATGGATCAGGCTTTGCTCTCTGGGATGCTGATCTGTGGTGCTAGTCTAAATTTGGTATCCTCATTGTTGGTAATCTCTATCTCGCATGCAGCTAGGGCCTCATGATAACTATCAAAGATAGCTGCGATCATTGGTGTACTGATTGGAGCTTCTGTGCATACATGCCTAAAGGTTGCGAGATACCCCAACTAGTTGCGAATGTGATTGATTTTTTCTCTACTGAGAGGCCAGGCACTTTTTCCGGGTCAATGTAGACTTTGCCTGGATGAAGCATGTCATTTTCTCTGAAGGAGTCTTGTGATCCCACTGTTGTGGTTGATGATTTGGAGTTCTTCTCATAGCTGAAGCTATTGTTGATGATATCACTGTGTGGCTTCATGTTTTCCTTCTCTTCTCTCGCCGCAGATGCTGTTGAGGTTACTGTTACAGGTGATGTCAGTCTAGTCTTGATGACCATTTCCTCAGTTGGTTCTGAGATCTCTGTTGTGACTTTCTCTATATCATTCCTGATATTGTGTTCATCATTCTCGAGCTCCATCTCTTCTTGATTCTTGTTGTCGACTTGACTGGTCTCTGCTGTTTCCGTTGTACTTCTCTTTTCAGTTGGTGTATAGTTTTTCTTTATGCCTGTTAGGGAATTGAATTTGCTTTCGAGTTTGGATTTCAGTGTTAGTTTGAAGACCTTACCGCTGCCTATTATAATTTTTTCACCTATATAGTTGACTGTTAGGTCCCTTGTTCTTGTCAACCTTCTAGACATGTTTGTTGTCAGAGCTCTTTGCGAGCGTTGTATTTTTTCTCGACGTTTTGGGTTGTTACCATAAAAGAAAATTTTCAGAAATCTGGGTGCGAATAAAAAAGAGTTTTTTTTTTTTTGTTTTATATTTTGATTGTTAAATTGCATAATTGTTTATTTTACTAAGCTCTGTAATATCTAGATAAAATCTATTTCACTACTATTTATGATATTTTGTCTTGTAGAGTTTTGTTTTTTCTCTTCTATATTACTTATATATTTAAAAAGCCCTATTTATTGAGAAAGTTGAATAAAGGAATCTGGGCATCAAGAGAATTCAAAACATAGTTTAAAAAATAATGTTCTAACCTCTAATGAGTTGTATATTATATTGCAATTATTTATTATGATTATATAAAAATCATATCTATGTTTTTCTCTAACAAAGTTTATTAAATTGTCTTACATTTTTTGTATTTATATCTATCTAATAAAATGTAAACCTGTATAATACAGATTTTATTTTTTCTTGTTAGCAGATTTATGGTGATTAATAGTTATCTGCTTTATCTACTATGCTACTTATTTTTTGAGATCTTTTCTTATTAGTAAACTTACTTCTGTATCATATAGAATATCCTTATTAGTACTATGGAAATATTTATATTCTTTTTGATTATAGAAGACCCATTTTGTATTATTATTTATTAACTTGATCTCACATAATCCTATTATATCTATACCTTGTTTACTTATCTTTTCTATAAGACTATATTAATTAATTTTTTTGGTAATGCCCTTAATGTTATATGTTGTAGATCTTATATATCCATCCAACAAAAATGCGATTTTTCTTCCCAAAGTCACATGTCAATCTCAAAACGTGACTAAGAAACTATATGTATTTTGATCCGAAAAACATCTTTTCTTATTAGCTCCAAAACGATTATCAACTTGGATTTCTTGTTAAACACCAATATTGACCTCCAGCCATGAAATGCTAATGAAAATTCCTTTCCTGAGTCACGTGTCACGTAATATGAGCGCCGATCCCGTAGTTCCGGAGACACGCAATATAAACAGTTCTACAAACATTATAATTATTCTATTATTAGTATGAATTAGTGATACTAACAG
>CAJVPT010004136.1:0-13981 GCA_910592055.1 Acaulospora colombiana
TAAAGGCTTCTACTAGGCAATAAGTTTTTTTAGATAGTATATAAGAGAAAAATTAAGATCAAGAATAGATAAGTTCTTCAAATAGTTAGAAGAAGAAAGAATATTCTAATTGAGTATTTCTTATTAAGAAGAAGTCTTAAAAAGTAGGTCTTTAAAGAAAACTAGAGAATTTTATTTTCTTTTTTCTTTTTTTATTTTCTTGTAGTCCACTTAGATATTTAGATATATTTTTTTTTTTTTTCAATCTATTCTTTTGTGATTTCTTGTATTTCAGTAGTTTAGTAAGACTTTCAACAGTGACAATCTGTTGACAATAAAATTATAAACTAGGAGTGTCTTTATCCAAAGTTCACTATGGAGCAAAATATTGTTTCCAAGATCAAACTTAGAGACTATTATTTCTTATAATAAGTTAGTAAATTTGATATTGATGAACTGTAGTATATATTATGCTACTCAAATGAAAATATATTTATGTTTTTAATTGATTAATAAATTACAATTTAATTTAGCTACAAGTACTCAAAAAAAAAAAAACTTTAGTTAAAATACAATAATTTTTATAATTCTATTCTAATACAGTATTTCAATTTTTTTTTGAAATTATAAATAATTAAATAGTTTTATAAATTAATACTATTTAAGCGATTAATATTATAATAAAAAGTAATAAAAATTTTTAAGGTTTGTTTTTTTGAATAAATAAAATATAATTATTATTAAAAATTAATTAAAAATATAAATAAAATATTATTTTTATTTAATTTGTCAAACAATTTTATTATTTATAAAAAATCAAACTTTATTATTATTTTAATTTTATTACAAATAAAATTAAATTGCCTTTACTAATTATTTTTAAATTTAAAAATACAGTATAACTTGATTTTCTGATAGGAGTAAAAATTTAAGTTAACCAATAAGATTGAATAAATATAAATAAAATATTATTCTAAATTAAGAATATATGAAACTATTAAATATTTCTTTTTATTTAATCTATATTTTTTATTAGTATTTAATTTATTTTATAATTGTTTTATAAATTTTATTAAATACTATTTTATAGAAAAAAATCAACTTGACTATTATTTTTAATGGATTAACAAATATAAACAATACTCTTTTGCTGATTTTCTAATCACACATAAGTAAGATTTTTGCAAGAAGTTTTTATACTTCTTTGTTAATAAAGTCTTAATACTTTCCTTAAAATAACTTATTGTATTATTTCAAAAGTCATTACTACCCTTTCTTTATTGTTTACAAATCTCTTTACTCAAAAACTTGATTTCTAGTAATCAAGAAAAGTCAAGTAACATCTTTAATACCAATGGCAAGAAAGTTCTCAAAGTAAGAAAAACTAATTATAAAGTACTTAAAAGTCTTTTTAACCTTTGAAGCAAGAGGTTTATAGACATATTTCCTCTCTTTTAAACTGTTTTGGTTACTTAGAACTTTCACTTTCATAGTTTTTTAGGAAATTTTGCTTACCTTAGTTTGATCCTGAATTTTGAATAATACAAATTCTCATCAAAGGTGATTGACTGATATGAAACATGTCAGTTTTTGAAATATAAACAAACTCTTATTAATCATATCTGTGTATCTCATTACATTATTGATAATATAGGAAAGAAAGTTCTAGAAAAAATGTTTTCTTCAACTATATATATTTGATCTTCAGAAAACAATTATAATATTAAAAGGCAAGTAACAGGTAGGTAAACAGATTTGACTTCTATTTTTTATTAATTTTTTCAAGTAGTGAAAAGGCTTTCTTGAACAAAATCGGAGATTTTCAAACTTCTATTCTAATTAGGCAAAGTTCTTTAAAAGATTTCATTATTTCAATTAAACAAACTCTTTTGTAATATAGCATTGGCTCCAGTAGCATTAAGTGAATCTATACATTAGCAGAAGGATAGGTTTCTCAAATGTTTTTATTAAAGTTACTTTCAGGAATAATTAAGTTTCTCAAATGTCATGAAGTTTAGAGGATATCTTAATCAGGTCAACTCCTTTTGAAAAAAAATTGTGAAATGGAACAAGAACCTTTTGGAGAGCTTTGAATTGTATTTTTCTTTTTCCCTTTTTTCTAGTATTATACTTTAGTAATTTATTGTTTTTTGAAATAATCAACAGTAATAAACTATTGGCAATGACCCTGATTGACTTAAAGGTACTATACCAAGCTACTAGAAAAACATAATATTATCCCTTAAATCTGATTTAAAGTACCTAGTTTAGATATAATTTTGTTTAATCTGAATTAGCTTAGTAGAACTCTTTATATTTTTTAAGTAGTATAGTTCTTTAACTAATAATATATAATAATGAGTTAGTTATTTTGTGAAAGTCTGTAAAATATTTTAGTATCTTTTAGTATTTCTATAAAGACATATCAAATTGATATAATTGTAGGTTAAAAAAATTTTTTATTTGCTTCTTTATTGTATTTATTATTAGAGTGGATCTTAATTTTAATTAGTTCTAGGTTCAAGTATTTTTTCTTTACAAAAATTTAGTATTTACATCTATAGAGACCAGTTTTTCTTTTTCAATTATCTTTTATATATGTATCTTTTTGAAATCTTTTTCCTTTAGTTCTTTCTATTTGGAGATATAAGCTTGATTATTCATATAGATCTTGACTTTGCTTATAATAGGAACAACTAATAATATAGTAATTATTAGTATTATTTTTACCCTTGTTAATGATGATCAGTTTTCTACCTCTGCCTGAAATTTACTTTTTTTTTCTATTTTTTCTATTTGAATCCATATTGCTCCTATTTTCATTTTTTTATTTTTATGATCAATCAAAGATCCATCAAAATAGAAAGTTATTACTTTATTTAACTTCTGATTTTACTAAAGTATTTCTATCAAGTGAAACTAATATGTACCTTCTTTTATATTGTTTTTAATAATTTTTTTTTCCCAACTTTCTATCTCTATATTTACTATTTTGATAGCTTGAATCTATCCTTGACTTCCTTTACCATCTTAAGTATTTCTTTTTCTATAGTTATCTTGTTTCTTGAAATCTTTAGTACTTGAACTCTTCTGATAAATTTTCTAATATTAAGATATGGGACTATATATACTCTATCCTTTTTTTCTGTTATTATACAATGGTTATTTTTTTAGCACCTTCTAGGCACTCAAGACATTTTATTAAACTTGTTGCTTATTAGTATTCTTCAACTATTGAACAGTTGAAGTGTTCTATTTCTATATAACCATTGTACTCTCTCTTATTAGTTTTTCTCAGGTAACTTAATTTTTTTTGTTTTCTATAACAACTTACAACTTCTATTATTTGTTACAATTATGTTTTACTATAGGATATTTTGATTTTTATTTTGTTCAATTTATCTTTTAAGATCTGATGAGCTATTTTATTCCCACTTCTTGTATAGTCTTACTTATTGATAAATACTATTTTGAAATTGATCCCTTATCCATATTTTATATGAGCTGTAACATTCTTTGGTTTGTGTTTCTATAATATCTATATTGATTAGTTGATCTATATATATTAAACTATTGTTTCTTAGTGAAGATATAGCTTTTTTGTATTTATCTGGTATAAGATATTTACTAATTGAACTATTTCTCTTATTTCATTCAAATATGTTATACAATTTTGGCTTTAAAAAGTTATATTTAAATCTTTAGCTAACTTCAATACTAGGAGCATAAAGTTACCTCTGTCTGATAAATAATGTAAGAAATTATAGATAAGTAAATTATTAGGCACCCAGTGTCTGATTTGTACTTGTTTGAATCTAATAATTGTTTTAACTTCTACTAATTCTTGATCATTAAACCTATTATATAATACTATTATCTGACTTTCTCTTGATAGTATCCAGATACTTTTCAAGTTATGAATTTTTTTTTTTTTTTTTAACCCGCAGTCAGATCAACATGGCATGTCTTTATTGATATATATTAGGTATTTACAAATTGTTATGACTTTCACATACTGACTCACTCGTCGTTGAAAAAACTATTTCTCTAAATGCAACCTAGGAAATAATATTTTGCTCCTTTACTAATTTGGATAATTCCTCTAATTAATAAAATCATTGCCTACAGATCATTACTGTAGTTTCAAGTTATGAATTTTAAATAATATATTTTACTATTTAGTGTTAATTCACTGAGAACAATTTTATTCTTGAAGAGCTTTCTATATACTATTGTTAAGATATTATATATTTTTTAAGACAATATACTGTATTACATTCAAAATTAAATTCTTAATATTAAGACTTTGTTCAATATATAGAGTATTTGTTTGTCTATCACCTTTTTATTTTTTAGAGCTTTGGTGACTATGTTGATTTCTTTTAATACTCTTTTCTTAAGTTCAACTATAGTCTTTAGATTGCCTGTCTAGATTCTTAAGACCTTACTTGCTTAGTTCTATCTTGTTCTCTGACTATTTCTTTGTTAATATCTATTTGAACTTTTGTCAAATATTGATTAAAATTATTAATAATAATTTGTATTGATTTGTTATTATTAATTTGAAAGTTGTGGACCTTATAGAAAATTCTTATTTCTTTTAGAATTTTTTTCATAACTTTTTTAAATTTAGCAATCTATATAATATCATTTATAAAGGCAATAGTTGTATATTAAAACTCTAGTTTCTTTGTATTAATCTGAATTCTAAAAAACTGTTATCTTGTATTCCTATTATTTATTGTTATAAATCTTGTATAAAAGAGAGTTTTAAAATATTCTCTACATCCGAGGAAAAATAGTTTCCCTTGATCGATTTCATTTCTTACTATTATTGGACTTGGTAAGTTGTTTTTATATATAACTCTAAACTTTTTACTTTAAAACAAGTTTATTACTATATTAATGAACTTGACTGGAATTTTAATTCTTTCTATTGCCTTTTTTAATATATCCAAACTAATAGTATTATATATTTAAGTTGTATTCTGAAGAAATATCTGGAGTTCTTTTTTATTTTCTTATGTATCTTTATATATATTATTAAGGAACTGGATAGGTTCTATAATATTTTTGTCAGAAAGTCTTACATAGTTAGAATCTCTAAAGATATTATTTATTTTATATATGTTTCTTAATCTATTAGTATGAATTTTTATAAAGCACTTTCTTATTACTTCTAGCAAAACTATAGATCTTGTGTTTGTTAGATTATATCCTTATAGTTTTGGCTTTGCAATTGGATAGATATAGCTCTGTTTTTATTGCATTGGAATTATCTTGCATTTTAAAAAGTTGTTAAATAGTTTTCTCAAATTTCTTTTTCTTTCAGCTCTTAATCTCTTCAATATTTTATAACTGATCTATAATTTTCTTGGTGCTTTATTGTTAGAAAGTATTTATAGCACTTCACTTAATTTTTCTTGTGTAATTGACTTTAAGAAATTTTTATATTATGTTACTTTAATATAGTCTTTGGACTTGTATTTTACTTTTCAATTACTTGTTATATTGTTAAAATTGGTATTTTACTTTTTGAAGACATCTTGATAATACATTCATATCTTCTTTTTAATTTTTTCTTTCTTGATTATTATATATTCGGATTCATCTTCCTTGATTTTAATTCTATTTAAACTATTTGTATTCTTTCTTTATTTATTAGAGAGTTTATCATTTATTTTTAATTGATTTTCAGGTTTTTATATTCTTGTTCAAGAGCTGATTTGATTTTATTCTTTTTCTTTTTTCTTTTTAGCTTATGATATACTAGCTTGAGATCTTCTATTATATTTTGAATGTCATTTTTTAATAATATCCAGAAAATATTGAAGATGCTGTACTAAATACAATGGTTTTTATTTAATTATTAGGCTTATATATTCTATTATACTTGTTAATGATGAGACTCTTTCCACTGATTTTCTGATCACACACAAAAAAGATGTTCACAAGAAGTATTAATACTTCTATGCTAATAAAGTCTTACTACTTCCTTTAAACCAACTCAAAGAGTTTCTTTAGAACTCTTTCATTCCTTTCTCTCTCTTGTTTACAATTTTCTTTAAACAAACTGGACTTTTGTGACTTGCAAAGTTCAGCTCCTACCTTTACTACCTATAGCAAGAAAGTTTCTAAAGAAAGAAGTACCTCTTATCTTTTAGTTATGGTGGAGATAACAGAGATTCTGGTCCAATCAAAGGACTCACTTCTCTACCCTTTAACTAGTATCTGTGGCCTTTTAGAGCTACCTTTTTCACAATCTTCTGAAGAATTTTGCCTACTCCAGTTTGACCCTGAAATTTTAGGTAGCACAGATCTTATCAACTCTGATTGAGTGACACAAAATAAGTTGGACAAGATTGATAAACAAGCTTCTATTGACTACCTCACATGTCTGAATGCATTTTTTCAGCTCTATAAGAACCTGGGTCCATCATAAGTCATATGTTCCTGATGTAGATGGATATAGAACATTTTTCTCACACATCAGATAATATTTTAGCAAAAAGAGTCCATCCAACCATAGTAAAGATTACAAGATACTTCAATTATTTTTAGTATTGAAGTTATCTCCTATTGGTAGCCAAGCAGGTTCTAATAGTCTCTACTGATAGATAAAGATTTGGTTTTTTTTTTTATTAATAAAAACAAACAAGGTAGACAGGAATTTTTTCTCCAACTAGCGGGGGTTTTTTTTTACTCCTGATCCATGATTTGTGGGAGAATCATAAACTAAAGATCTACATCAAGAATTTCAACACGACTTTTCCTTAAGCATGGCCTTTTATGGCCACTAGTGATACCCACCAATCTTACTTCTAGTGAAAGTACTCAAATAGAAACTTTTGTTAGATTGGTAGACCCTCCTAAAGACTTAGCCCAACTTCTAAAGATTTGTGCCTTCTTAAATAAATAGTGTATGCTTGAAGCTGGTATTATTTTTAGGACCTGGTTGACAACTCCCATAGGTTTCAGGGTATTTTCCTAGCCGTAGGTTCCATCTAGTTCTTTGAATGAGTAATCCCTAGGCAGAGTATTGGATGGAACTCTGAAGCTATTTCCCTTCTCTCTTAGAAAAAGAAACCTCTCCTCTTCCTTTCAAAGATTTGGACACAATACTCCAGTAAATAATTTATAGATATTAATATCCTTCTTGATAGAAGTCTCAGTGGATGGTTGGTAGTTGAGAAAATTTAGATCTTTATCCAGCAGCCCTTTGGTATTTTTTTTTTTTATTATTTCCTTGGTGATGTTTAGAAGGAATATAATCACTAACTTAGCCTAGGCAAATTAGTTCCCTTTATGAGAGGCAATAGATCACAAAGATCTTCATAGGAAATCTGATTGGAAGGAATCTTTGTATACAATTTTTCAATATACATATTAGTATTATTTTAATTTGTAGTTAGCTCTAAAGTAGATAATACAGATGTAATGTCAAATTTAAAGCTAATAAAAGTTAACCGGAGGTTGAGCCATTAAAAAAAAAAAATTATACTTGTTAATAACTATACTTAAGATCTATAAGTTAGTGATATTCTTTGTAGTTATAGCTTTTTTGTAGAGTATTATTAGTTATAGAGATCTTCTATATTTAATAAATTCTGTGTCATGTTTATAATATTATATATATTTTAGTTGAACAAATTTTTTTGTTACTAGCTTATTGTAAGCTACTTTAATTATTTTTTTTCAAGCACTTCTCAGATTTTATTGGCTCAACTTTTTTTTTACTATTTTCTAACTTTGTTTGTAACAGTGAATTCAGTTTATATTAAGCTTATATGATATATTATTATTGAATACTTGTTACTATTCTGGTATTTATCTCTTTATATCAATTCTTTTAATAGGTTTTATTCTAGTTATTTTTGCTATATTTCTTTTAAAAAGGTCTATAACATATAGTATTATTACAAGCATAGTATAATCTCTATTTATAATTTCTTTTATACTTTGATTATCAAACCATAAAATAGAATATCTTGTTAAACTTTGTAACATTCAGATATTATATAGATACTACTTATTGCATCTTGTTATATTGAAGTCTTATTCTTTCCTTTTCACATTGTTTGTACATTTATAATCCTCATTCATTCAATATATTGAATAGTAGAATTTTTGATTACCAGAAGGGCCAAAGCTTGCTTTGAAAGATAATTCACTATCTTTGACTGGATTATATGTCACATTGAAATTTTCTATTATTATTTATTATATGAAAGTTACTTCTATGCTTTTCTTTAATAAAGCTTGTTATATATTTTTATACTTTCTGACTTTTTTTCTTATCTAAAGAAATATAAACTTATATGATACAAACTTTATTTCTTTATATAAGAAAGTTGACAGCTATCATATATTTCTCTATCTCTTTTATAGGTACTATATTTTTTTTAGATTTTTTCTAATTAGAAGACTGATATCTATTCTAAAAGAAATATTCTTATTAGTGCTATAGAAGTGTTTATAGGTATTTTAATTTCAAAGGCTCACTTTGTTTTAATTTTAGTTAATTTTGTTTTGCATAGTCCTGCTATACTTATCTATTGTTCTTGAATTTCTTCAATAAGATTATATTGTTTTGATCTTTTAGATATATTTCTAATATTATATATATCTATTCTCATTACTTGCTTTTCTATATTATTCTTTTACTTTTCTTCTATAAATTGTTCTATTCTTTTATTATTGTTTAAAAAATTTAATTTTCTCGATTTACAAAAATATATTAATATCTTAATTACTTTGTAAACAGATATTAAGATCTTGAATATTCTGTTTTTCTTATTATTTTTTATTTTTATTTGTTGTACTTTACTCTTGTTATTTATATTGATTTTGAGATAGTGGATTGATATTTCTTTTTTTTCTATAATTGGACTGATGTACCTTTCAGAAGTAATTGATCCACCTTTTTAATATACCTTTTTCTTGCTTGTTTAGTCTCTTATCAAGTTTTTTTATTATCTTACTTAGCTATAATACTTTAACCTCCTGAGTAGTAATCAATTCTTGGCTTCTGATCTCACATATCATTCTTTGTCTATATAATTACCTTTTATCTGAAAGTTTATTATTGGTTTTAGATTGATCTTGTATAGTTTGACTTAATACCTGATTTTTTTCTTCTTCCTATTGATTCTTTATTACTACCAATCACTAGTCAAAAAATATTTATTCGGCATAATGTTACTTGTGTAATATTTATCAAAAAAACAAATAATTTAGTATATTAATAACATAAATAAATAATCAATCTATTTCTACCATATAATTTGACATATAATTTAAATTGTCAATCAATTTTTACTATATAATTCAGCATAATTTGCCATATTTGCACCATTTTTACTATATATTTCATTAAATTTTTCCTTAAAAAATCATTAGACATTCATTAAAATTTCAATTTTTGTCAAAATTCATGTATTTGTTGAATTTTTAATTATTTATTATATTTACGATTTAGAGAAATTACAGCTAAATATTTATGAGAGTCTTGTCGATTTGAGGTTCTATATCTAAATAGAATAAATTGGCCAAAAATATTATGAATAGGGATTATGCATTCACGTCTAACTGAGTAAAATTCAGTACTCTACAATTCAACATTTGTGTTATTTTCAGATCCAAAATAAAATCTATTTTCTGCTGAATTAACTAGTTTGTATCACTGAATAAAGGCAAATGATGTTCAATAACATTATTCGAAAAGTTTACCAAATGTGTAAAGAAGAATTGAACTTATCCTGGATATAAATCAACACTTTCATCATGATTTACAAATCTAGCTAATATAAATAAGTCCTTAATATTTCATGAGGATATAATAGAATCAAATATTTCACTTCCAATTTGGCATCTACTATATTGATCTGCTCTATTCTGAATAATTATCGAATTTTCATTATCTTTCATAAATGGTTTTCAAAAGTTCATAGTTTCATAAGATGTCTTATAGTATTCAACTAATAGATCTAATATTTCAGCAGATACCTCTAAATTTGATTTTTTCGGATGCAAAAGTTCACCTAGAAAGTGTTCAGATCCATTGATTATTGTTTCGTGAATATTATATATGTTGTTTAAAAATTGATATAACTCATTAGCCAAAAATTAATTTAGTTCAGAAATTGAGTCGATATTTGATCGATTATTTAAAATTTCAAGCTCCTGAATATTAGTATAGGATATAATTAGATTAATAATTTAACAATTATTCATCAATCTTTACATTAATTCAGGTTCAATATTTTAGTGACTATTAACAATGAACCTATATTAAAAATTTGTTAGAATTTTATTTTCGAATGTTAAATTTGTTTAAAAACCTACCTAATATACAATTCATTCTCTCAAATAAAAAGCACTAAAATGCATACAATAGCCCATAATTATATACGTATTCATATAAATGTAATGAAAGATAAATATTTGAAGTAATTTTTTCTTCCCCATATTTTTGTTCTATTAGTTTAATTATTGTGACTAATTTTTCTTAAGCCTCATTTAATGAATTTCATCTTAAAATTCAACATAATAAAATTTAACAGATCTTGACAAAATTTGTTAAAATTTTGCAATCCATATCTGAAAAATGTTTTTATAGAATGATAGTTGCATATATTGTGAAAAAATTTCTCCACCAATCAACAATAAAGTTCGAAAATCCTTTATCACTATTTATTTTTCTTGAAATTCGACCAATATCTGATGGCACTTGAAAATTTTTCATTATTAATTGTATTTCATCCAATGAATTATTCATCAGTATCCCTTCTTTGATCCATATTTGTTTAACGAGCCATTTATCAATATATAAGAAAAGATAGTGCATAGTATCGATAACTAAATGTCAAATTGGATCAAAATAAGGTAGATGAAGGAATTTGAACCATCTGGCATGATTCTTGCTAACAAAACATTTTTGTGCTGCATTCAAGTTACAGCGCCTTCATTCGATAGAATCTCATTTATGTGTTACCAAATTTCCTAGTATAAACCATTCATTTATATCCTCCATACCACCAAAATTATAATAATTATTTTCATAATTGGCATTCTTCTTGCAATGATAACATGACACTAGTGCCAAAATGTGTTTACATACTTTTTGTGTAGCAAAAATATTGCATAAAATTAAAACTAAGGCCACCCGAATTATTTTTTCCTTTTTATTTTTGACAGTTGAATCAAGCTTTATTTCTTGCCATAGTTACATTAATTTGTCAACAATTGGAGAAAGGTAATGGTTTATTTGGTGTAAACTTAGTTTACTAAGACCTGGTAATATACCAAGAATCAATATATTTTTATGTTTAAATCGTATTTTGCATGACAAATTTGTAATAGCCATATACTGTATATAATTCCAGTACTATATGTTTTATTATTAAATGGTTGAAACCAGTCGATATTTAATATCAATTCCAAATTGAATCATCTTCTCTTTGCTAAAAAATAATTTGAGTTTTCATCTTTAAAAGTTTTTAAAATATCACTATCATAAATATCACATAAAAGTTTATCAATGCTTGATCAATCTACCCAATGCCAAAGATTAGATTCAAAATTCTTACTTTGATATATTTGCGACAATTGATACTGAATAGTAGAATATAGAAAAACTAAATTGGGCTGATTAATTACATTTCCATTTAATAATTCTGATTGTGTAGATAATAAATAATTGCAAGTTTTTCTTTGTTTTATTGCCAAATTGGGAAATTCAATATGAACACACTTCATGATCAATAGATGATTGTTTTTTTGAAAATCATGAACATCATTCTGTCTATACAATTTGTGACATCTTTGATATGTCACAAAACTAACAAACTGATTTGATAATCCAAGTTTATTGTTAATATTATACAAAGATCCACAAAAGAGCTTAAATTCTTTGTCACCAATTTCAATTAGTACCAATTTCATAAATTTTAGCAGTACATCTATTGTATTATTTGATAAATTAAATTGAATTCTATAGTTCATAATTCACAATAAAATCCTTATAAAATGACTATCTAAAAATTTGCTAGAATTTGGTGAAAATTCATATTTTGGTGCCAAATAATCTTTAAATATATCATTTATTTCTTCATCATCATAAACTTCAGCTTCATTATTTTCAGAACTTGTATTATTCAATCTCAAATTTTGTTGA
Organism: Acaulospora colombiana; assembly: GCA_910592055.1. Lineage (NCBI taxonomy): Eukaryota > Fungi > Glomeromycota > Glomeromycetes > Diversisporales > Acaulosporaceae > Acaulospora > Acaulospora colombiana. The sequence continues at coordinate 12,155 of CAJVPT010004136.1, forward strand.
TTGTTACTTAATGACATAATTCGACTTGATAAAATATTTCTCGTTCTATACCAAAATATAAATTCTTCATTTGTCAAATGTTTGCATTTTGTTTTTCAATATCTATATGAAAATTCTGTTCATGGGTCAACAAGTGAACCATTGCATTTATTACAGTTGCAAGTAATTTTCACTTTTTTGGGATTTTTTCTTAAACTTTCATTAAATAAAGCTGAAATTGAATACTTTCTTGATATTTTGAAAATTGGCAAATAGTAACATAAAGTGGCAAATTTGTGATTGATATATTAAATAGCTTTAAATTGTAATATAATACAAGTGTAATATGATGAATAATATATAGTATAATATAGTATGTGATTCAGAATTGTAATATAATATAACAAATAATAGTATAATATTGTATACAGCCCTGAATTGTATTAAAACAATATAAATAATTTTATTTAAATATCCCTTTAATTTGATTTTTTTTTCCAATACCTAAAATATCTAAACAAAAAAAATCAACTGGACACACTTTTTACAAAGAACAGTTACCTTTATCTTCACAGTCTTCACAACCTTCCTTGTCATTACAAACTTCATTCACATCAATTGCATCAAAAGCGGCAACAGTTCGTTCAGTAACACATGGTGCCAAATCTTCAATTCTTACTATAACTGCTGAATTGTTTAGGAAAAGGTCATTTATTGTATTATCTGAAATATTGGCATCAGATGTTGCACAAATATCAGTACCAGAAGTTGAATTGTCACCTGAAACTCGAACCAGGGAAGATATAGAAAAGGTTAGAATTAAATTATTGTCAAATTATTAAAAATTACCTTTATTAACCAAATGATTTATTTAGAAAACAAAGAATTATGTATATGGATCAAAACATTAAAAAGAGAAAATGTCAAATTTGTAAAACAATTAGATCTAATGAAATATATTAATTACAAGTTTTCCGAAGAATCAGAACAGCAAAAAAATAAAATAAAAGATTTAAAAAAGAAAATTGATCAGCTCAAATCTGTGAAACCTGAACTTGATCCTATAGTTGTAATAGAATCTAGAGCAGCTGATATATTAGAATCCAAAAGTTTGCCAAGTTTAGAAAAGCACTGAAAAATTCAACTTAAGAGAAGTAGTAAAGAGATAAAACTGATAAAACTGATAAAACTGGTTATCGAAGATGAGTCAAAACCAGAAGAAGCGAGAGCAAAAATGAAGGCCTTAATGAAAACCATTCCTAACGAATATAAACTAAGGGTAGATGAAGTTTTTTCGAGTGATGTAAATAAAAAAATATTACAAAAGTTGATATCTTAATTAATAAAATCCATGACCCCACGTTTTAATCCCTTACAAAAGCAAATAAACAAATGGTTAAGTGCTTTATATTGCCATCAAAGAGGAAGATATTAGAAGGCAGAAACTAGAAAACTGGAAGCAGACAATCGTCGTTTATATGCAAATAGCCAGTTAAATAAATTAAGATTAATAATATTCTATATTTATACTATCTTCAAGTATTAATTTTTAATGAATAATTAAAAAAAGGGCACAAAGAATTAAAAGCACATAGTCACTTATTGAACGAAGATCAAAGAAAATTGCCAAATATCAAAACGAATTAACTGATGTAATTAATGAAACAAAGATACATTCATCTGAAGAGAGTGACACTGATCCGGAAAACCTCACTAAAAAAAAAAAATATATATATGATTACAGTTGATGTTTTGAAGAGGTATTTTTCAACAAAATATTATATGCCAAATAATTACAATATTAATCATAATTACTTCTTATAGTTAAAGGATTTGTTGATATATTTG
>CAJVPT010004137.1:0-13980 GCA_910592055.1 Acaulospora colombiana
CAGACTGAAACAAAGCCAAATCAAATGTTGAAAGCCAGGCAATATCCTAAGCAATCCTATCAACTCTTTCAAGCTGATGAAAGGAAACTTGGCAGTTATGACATTGGCTTTGACAAATAGCATACAAGTCACTTTTCAAAGTTGGTGATAGAAAAACATATTCGATTATCAGGGAGGTATCTTATCAATCAAATCTATACTGCAAGAGAATAGAGAATATGAAAAAGCCATTCCATCACTACGAAAATATAAGATCATGTTTCTAGACCAGCTCATTAATACTACCACTATGACACTTAAGGAATAGAGGGTAGTTCAAATCCTCTATAGCAGATACAAGGAACCAGTTCTTTTCTAATACAAAAAAGTGAAGGAAAAAACAACAGTAAATCAAGATCTCCTATGAAACTTTTTACATAGGTTTGAATGGACAGTTTACAATATGCAAACTGAGGTATTTCCAACAAACCCAGATAAAAGAAAGATTTACTGGACAGTTCAGGCTAATACCTCAACAGATACATGGAAAAAGACAACATCTGTAAACAATAAAACCTATTTCACCCCATATCAGCTAGTATACAATCCTACTAATAACAATACTCATCTTTAACCAGACAGCATAGAGCAGTCATTAGAAGTAGTCCTGTCACAGATCCACCTTCTCCCATAGCTTAATTGACATAATAATCTAAAAAAAAAGAAGCAAATCCTTTAGCCAGGAAATCTTACTGACTGACAAACAAATGCATTTCAGCAAACAGTAGTTTTGCCAACTTCCAGACCAGTTGAAATAGAGATCAAGTGGAAGACTAAGATATCACACTAATAGAAAAAACTATACAAATAGAAGAAAACAAAGATGAACTTAAGAGCTTTTTGAGACATAACAAAAGGAATATGGCTGATCAGCTTACATTCTACACAGATGGCTCTTATAAAAAAGGGACAACAGATAGTGAATTTGAAATGGTTTAGCTTCGATCATAATAGAAAAAGGCAAAATAGTTAAATAGTTCTCAGCAGAAGCTTTCATATAGCTATCAGCAACTAGGGCTGAAATACTAGCTATTCTTACTATACTATATACAGCCCACCGAAACACAACAGTTATGATCTACACTGACTGCAACACCACAGTCAAAGTATAGAAATCTATCTGCTCACAAATAGAAACATCTCCAAGAAGATAAACAAAGATCTCTAACTGGTCACTTTGGAATAAGATCAAGGATCTAGTAAAGAAGAAAAACCTGAATCTAAAAATTCTAAAGGTTAAAGTCCACAGAACCAACAGGTTCAATAATCAAATAGACTTACTTGCCAAACAGGCCATGTAGGAGAACTCAATAACTTGGCATTAGTTACCAAAGCTAGGAAAAGTTCTCACGATAGCAGCATGGGAGAATATACAATAGAAATTGATATCAGAGATTTTGTTAAAATATTAAATAAAAAAAAGATTGGATTAAACTGGATAACACATAAATAGATCCAGGATCTTTGGATTCAAAATGATAAAATTATAAATTGGCCAACCTTCTGGAATCAGTTCAATCCAACCAATATTTTCAATACCTCTTTCAAAACCAATAAAGACAAAAGCTTTCTAACTAACTTAACTCACAATAAACTTCCAGTCTTACAGATACTTAAAAAGAGAAAACCAGATGTATATATCACAACCACTTGTCCAACATACAAACTTCGAGAAGAGACACTAGAACATCTTTTTAAATATCCAGCCACTAGGGAAACTCAGAAGAACTTATAGCAAAAGGCAAACAAAAAGATCAAGAAACTCATCAGTAAAGAAATAAAAGATATGAAAGAAGTTCAATCTAAATAAGTGACTGGATAAACAAATGGTTAGAAGAGATCCAGAAATCTGATAGGAACCTTTTCAATATCATCTGTGGATATATGGAAAAAAGCAAGATTGCTTCCTTGAAAAAGTATCTCAAAGAGTAGCTCAAGATCTCACCAGCAAATACACAAGATATAATCAATAAACTTTGTCAAAAGATGGGAGTAAACTTCAAAAAGGAGATCTGAAATACTTGCTATATCAAAGTTATAGAATGGAAAAAGAAGCAAAACATTACAGAAGAGGATAAAAGAAACAAAAGGCTCAAGTTCAGACCTGACGAATAGATCAAACAAGATCAAAAAGAATTGCCATTATCTTCAAAGAACTCAAACCTAAAGGACATTAGAGAAATAAAAGAAAAGAAGTATACAGTGATCATCAAGAATTGGGTTTGTTATAAAATTAAGTGATTTGGTTTTTAATTGCAAACAGAACTTAGAATGATTTACAGTAATGACCTATAGACAATGATTTTATTAATTAGAGAAATTATCCAAATTAGTAAAGGAGTGAAATATCATTTCCTAGGTTGCATTTAGAGAAATAGTTTTTTTGATGATGAGTGGATTAGTATGTAAAAGTCACAACAATTTGTAAATACTTAATATATATATAATAAAGACATGTCATACTGACCTAACTGCGAATTAAAAAAAAAAATAAATAAATAAAAAAATAAAATTATTTCAACAAAATATATATTTTTTAAAATTTTTATTAAATTATATTAAATATTTAAAAGATTTATAAATCAATATTATAGTAATAATACTTTTAGAATATTAAATATTATTTTTAAGTTTAATATTATTGTAAGATAGTACTATTTAAGTCTAGATAATATAATAAATTTCTTAATAATAATTTAACTATCTATAATCAAAATTTTATTTAATTATAGAATATTTAAAGATTATAAAAAACTCTTTCTACAAAAATCTTCAATCGAAAAAAAACTTTCCTTATAAGGCAATAAAACAAAATTTTAACCAGAAACAAAGCCAAAGTGACTGGGGCTCCTTCTAGGAGCCCCTCTAAGTCGCAAGACAAGTTCTCAATACTAGACATCATGCTCTCAGATGCTTCAATATCAAAAGTTTCAATAGTATATAAACAAAACAAAACTTTTAAAGTATTTTTAACAAAGCCAGCTAATGAAACTACTGTTCCACTTCTTCTAAACTGCCCTGAATTATGGCTCATTTCCACCTGCAACACCAACTCTGGTGATCTCGAAGTCATCCAAATCAATTTCTTCAAGAAACAAACAAGAGTATCTTCTTTCTCTCTCCAAGTTTCCATCCAGAAAATGAAACACCTCGATATTGAAATATTGAATGCCTTCATGAACCACCAAACAGGATTTTACCTTGAAAAACATGACAGAGAGCTTGCTGTTAGAAAAGTGGTCAAAAATACCTTAAACTACAAGCTTCATTGGCCTTGGAACCGAATCTTCATCTTCACTGATGATAACCTTGGCACTTTCTCTCTCAAAAAAAAGGAAACACTGGCCCCCTCCCAATACTCCAGTAGCACAAGACAATCATTTTTGTACAACAGAAAATTCTCAAGGAAACCTCCTCCCAATGTGAATTGACACACAAATCACCCCCACAGCACAGACCCCATAGACCAGTCAGATATGGAAATAGATGAGCATTACACAAATGATACAAGGAACCTTCCTGATGATGCAACCAATACCCAATCATGGGCAGACCTAGTAAACAGTGAAACAACTCAACAAGCTTTCAAGGATAACCTGCCTTCTACTGCAGTTGATGCATAGCCACAAGATGTCCAGCTTACAGAAGAAAGTTCTCCGGCTCAAGAAAATCTAACTATAACAAAACAAGAAACTATCAAAGAATTTTATGATAGTATCATATCTTGTGAAAGAAACCTAGAAGCTATAGTATTACTGCTTATCAAACTCAAAACCCTTTTTCGAATTCCCTTACCAATCATTATCAAAGTTATTCTAACAAAGATTGAGCATCAAAATAGAGCTTTTTTTCAATTCTTCGCAAAGACTGAAGTTATCAAGAAAAAATATCAAGTGGAATATGAAACTATCGAAAAAGAATTCCACAACAACTATATGAAAAAGTATAATATTGAGTAAATTAACCAAATGACAAAAAAGAAAATCTGAATCATTCTAAATACATTCATTTTTGCAACATTTCTTTGGACCCACGACTTCTCCACATTCAAAATTTGGCAAGCAGCTGAACTTCTAGAATACGGCTTCAACTTTTTTATAGATTCAACAAAGGAAAAAGTGAATTACAAAGAGCTTCTGCAAGCGACAGAAAAAATAATTAAAAACAATCTTCCAAACTTATCAGAACATCCAAGTGAAGTCCCAACAAAAATAAAAATCAAACTTCCACATGTCCTACCAATCCAATTTCCAAGCCAAACAGGCCTTATGGCGAATGCCCTAAGGAGTTTTTACAATTTTGACCTTCTGCCTCCCAACTACTTCATAAAACTCCCTGAAATCCTCAATTATTCAGATGAACTTCCAGAAAAATGGCATGAAGTTTTTCCCATCAAAGAACGCAAGCAACTCAAATCCCTGGATTTAATACTTAGAGAGCTCCGTGTGAGCTTTTATGTTCTCAATAAACTTCCTAAAAGCTATTTTGACCTGCTTCCACCCAAGAAGCCACTACCTGATACCTACCAAATGCTACCACAAGATCTAGCAATGATGTTTCCAATTACTAATGAACCTCATATCATAAAAACAGCAATCAAAGAGCTACGAGACAACAATTTTGTGGTTAGATTCCTTCCTAATGATTATTTCATCCAAAAACTTCCCCTTCCCCAGCCCCACTGGCACAGTGAAAATACCAGAATAAGCCTCTCCATTAAAAACCAAGAGCTGGTGACAGAGTTGCTTCAACAACTTCGCCCCAGATATAAGTTCAGAATTTCACTTGACCCTGAGTGGATAGACCTATCATTAACTCAAACTGATTGTCCAATGATACCAAAGGACTTTAGTGAAATAGCAAACAAACTAAATATCATTCAACAAGCATTACACAGAAAAAATCCAAAGTTCCAAAAAACTATTCAAATCATTAAAACACTTTATCATGGTCCCATTCCCCGGGAGTGGATCATCCCTTTGTTACCTGATCTACCCACAGTTGAAGAAGCCTCAGAATATCTAGAGAAGAAAGACATAACTCTTCAATTATCTCTTAATGATGATATCAATTTACCAACAAATATTTCTATTCTTAAACAACATTTCTATTTCAACAAACTCTCCTAAAACTTTATTGCAGAAACAGAGCTACCAGAACCCGATGTAGCCCTGATACTAAATCTCTACTGATATGAACAGTGAACTAGACTTAAACCTTGGTTATTCCTTTGATAATATGAACTGTCCCCACATAATACCCATATCTCTACAAAAGAAAAAAAACAACAATATCAAAAACCTCTTGACAATATCAGTTCTAAATGTCAGAGGCCTCAATCAAGCCGGAAAACTATCAGGTCTAATTAACTCTCTCTCCAACTCAAAAGACATCACCATTTGTACCAAAACAAAATATATCATAAAACATCCCATCCCTAATAGAATAGACAACTACATAATCATCACTAGTAAACCAGCCTCATCCCCTAGCAATGGAACCTGTATTATTATATCCAAGCTGCTATCACCACATATCTTCACAACATATTCCAAAAATAAGTTTTGGTGTACCATCTACTTAAAATTCAGACCAAAAATAAGTGTGATTGTAATTGCTTTATATCTTCTACACAATAATACATTGAGAAACATAGCCACCTCTTCTCTACATAAATTCATCAAGGATCACCCTAACCACGAATTCATAATTGCAGGAGATTTCAATACATTTCCTTCTGGCTCACCATCAATCAATGCTCCAACAAATAATAAAAGAAGGAAAATCTATAAATATCTCTGGGATTTCATCGATGCTGCTAAAGCATTTTCGAAGGAACATCTATATACATACACAACACCAACCAGCATATCTAGAATAGACCAGATGTGGCTTACATCTGGACTTGTTAACAAACTTCTTAGCTACAATATCAACAACCTTACTCCCATCAACACTGACCATAGTTGCATAAAAGTTTACTTTCAATAGTTCAAATACAAACCTCAATGCATCAGTTTTTTCACCAAAGTTTATCTATTCAACAAAGTTACAATAGAATAGCTTAATGCATTCGAAGAGGAGATTTCTTTCAACCTAAGTCTAGATCCCTATCTAAAGTGGTCAGCCTTTGAATTATTAATCAAAAAAGTCCTAGAAAACAACATTTTAAAAAAGAAAGCACAATGCCCAACCAAATCAAGAAAACTTTTCTTTAAATTGAACAAAGCTATAAAACAAATAAAAAATGCTCTCAAAGATATAAGAAACAACAAGCACTCAATAAAGTTAGCATCAATGGCTAAAACCCTACATGAGAAAGTCACAAAATCACTTCTCACCAATAAATCTCTCCGAAAAATCTTCAAAATACTAATAGTAGAAAAGCAAAAGCAAATAGCTTCAACATTGCAAGTCCATATATAAGCAACAGTGAAAGAAAACTTTGTCAAGTTTTGGAACAGCCTTAGCTGATACATTAAAATTGCCCTAGGAGACCTAATATCCTCTCTCGATCTATCCATATTACATGACAGAATACAATTGCAGGATAACTCAGATATCCTAGCAGAATTAATCGTCACATACTACAGACAACTCTTATCAACAAAAGAATTTATTCTTGAGGAATCATGGAAATTAGAATATCTTCCCAGAAAAAACATTCAAAATAATATATACAACAGCCTACTATCAAACATTTCTTTCTCAGAAATGAAAACATCCATATCATTCTTTCCTACAGACAAAGTGCCTGGAGCAAGTAAAATTCCTTATTAAACCTGGAAACATATTGGAACCGAAGCTCACAAAGCCTTACTCAAGATCTTTAATGACATATTAAGAACAGGAAATCCACCAAAAGCCTGAAAGCAATCAATTGTCACTCTCCTATCCAAGAAGCTGATATGGTCCCATAACCTGTTCAACATTAGACCAATAGCCTTACTGGAAACAGGCCGCAAGATGTTTACAAAAATCCTCAATACAATATTAGCAACCATTCTCAGTGAAAATAATATCTTATCCTTATTCAATTATGCAGGAATGAAGGACCAGAGCACAATGGAACTGATCACCATAATTAGATCATCAATCAACCTTGTGCATCTCTCAATCAAAAATACTGGCTAGCTTCCTTTAATATCTCAAAAGCTTATGACTCAGTAAACCACAATAGCCAAGAAACAGCCATGCAAAAGATTAATATCCCACAAAACTTCATTAGAATCATCACAAATTTGCTTCAAAACCAATCATTACGGTTTATCTCACACTACAGTATCACCCACCCAGTAATAGTATTTTAAGGTCTGGACTAGGTTGAAACAATTGCCCCCCTTCTATAGATAATATTCTATGATTCAGTAATAACTAGAATCCAAAACACTTTAAAGAAGGATAACAAAGTGTTTGCATATATAGATGATATGGCCATACTTATCAAAAAAATCAAAGATTTACAAGTTGCTACTGATATCTTCATCTCCTTTTTGAAAATAAACCACATAACTTGCAACAAATCGAAGACCGAACTCATAACAAACAACTCAAGGAAAAGTGATGAGAGAAAGAAGAAATTAAAAGTAGAAGACATACCCATATCATCAAGAGCTTTTGATCATGGCATTAGATATCTGGGAGTATACCTTGGTAATAAATCTCAAAAGAAAGCTACATATAAAAACTTGACAACCAAAATTGACAATTTCACGAAATGTATATCAAAGCAAAGAGCCTGGAATAGGTCCATAACTAAACAAGTAACACAATGGGTCATACTCACCTAGCTTGAATTTGCCTTACAGGTCATACCCACTAAGGAAAGCGAGATACAAAAATTACAGGTCCTGATAATAAGTCAATCAAAAGCAAGCTTGGGATAGAGAGGATCCTGTCCAACAAAGCATTTCTATCACCATTGGGTCTCAATGTAGTTTCACTTGAAGACCGAAGAAAACAAACTCTAACAAAACTGCTGGTCTCTGCTCTAAACAACAGCAAAATATTACCTGTAATAAAACAAGAAATTACAGCAATCCAAGTTAGCACAGCCATATGGGCATGCCCCCTATGCCAACCTCATTACTTCAAGCAATAATGGCTTGTAGAAGCATCTATGATAGCCCTGAGATATCATATAAAGGTTTGCCCACACCCATGCCCTTTCAACATGAAAGAAAGTGACTTATCAATTGGACTGCACTTCACATTAGACAAAACAATGGTACTAAACTTATCAAGACAAGATATCAGAAATATAAGGTAACTTCTCAAATACAACAGCAATGAACGCAACACATGGGATGAATTCTAAACTAAGCTAGGAAAAGTTTACCAAGGACCAATATCTAGATGGTTCAAAATGAACATAACACTCCCTCCAATTGTAAAGGGTGATACCTTACCCCTTTCCAACCTATCACCAATCCTATAGGCATTTATAGAAGGATTACGACTCAAAATCTTAAAAACAAGAAAAAATGCTAAACAAGATGAAACTATCATAGGCAAACATGTTGTTCTCTCTGAACTCCATAACAAGCTAATCACCTGTTCATGTACCATACAACCTTGCCTGATCTCAATTACAACAACGGCTGTCAAATCCTTATGGCATAAAAAAACAAAGAACAGTCTTATACTTTTAAATAGTGTCAATGAAATTATGGAGCAAATCTCAACAGTTTCAACTCTCAAGCCCTATATACAAATAAATCCCATCACACTCATCGATCAAACAATAACTCCGTAGCATATTCATATCATTCAGACTATAAATGGATACTTAACAATGGATAAGAACATTAGTGTCCTATATGAGAATAAATCCCAATTACATAATGAATTCTGGGTCTTACTAATGACAAAGCTACATAAGATCAGTCACCACTCCACCATCGAATGTCACTTAACAAATGTGCCAAATATGATTCTACCTAATTACTTAAATAGAAAAGTTAGAATCCCCTATAGTGCTTACATAAATGAACTAAAAATATTACAAAAAACCAAATCTTTAAACATCCAATTCAACAAAATAGAGAGCAGTGAACAAATAACTCCTACCATGGTTCCCCAAGTACCACCAAGAATCCATTGTAAAAACTTCAATAGTTCCCCCTTAATTAATTATTCAATTGAACCCAGCATTATCGATTGGCTAAAATCTATCAATCATAGCAAAAATCTATTTCTCATTCATACAAGTCAGAATTGTATCTACAAGCCCACATCTATCGAAGACTACACACTCCTAAAAAAAACAAACAAGGAATTATGGCCAAAGGATAAAGTCAAATTCAAAACCTTGGTTATCTTTAGAACTAAATTATTATTTAACTCTCTCCCAACAAGGCACAAACTTCACAAGAGATATCCCTCAACATATTCTGATTAAAAATGTTCAAAATATGATTAGGAAATTGAAGACATGATACACATGGTTGAATATTCCAAAAGCAAGGAAACGATTCACAAAGCTATTCCAAAACTAAACAAACTAATCAACCAACCTCAAAAAAAAAGACATAGCAAAACCACCACACTAAGAAAAAATTTTTTACTTGACATAGAAAGAAGCATCTTACTTAAAACAGTTTTGACCCTATCTAATGAGTATCTGAATTAGATTACTAGCAACAAATTAAAAATCAAAATCACTAACAAATCTTTCAAAGTTCTATACAAAATTTGGAAACAACGTTCAGCCACAGCAACTACATCTTCACGGGCTGGTATTAAATGGAAGAAGAGTAAAGCGAACAAAAACAGTCTCCCAAAAAAAGAAACCAATAACAATTATGATCAGAGCTACAATATATTCAACAGAATCTTAGACACAATAAAAACCAATAACAACTTTACAAACCTATCAATTTTTACACCCACTATAATTTCATCATTTTTGAATAAGCATTAGCTATTCAACCTTGCTCTGGCATTCCCAGTCACAGACTGTAAGGGTGTCAAAACAAGATAATCGCAATAGACTATAGTTAACTTACTATTTTATAAAGACTATTAATATATTGTTTATGAATTGAATTTCTAATAAAAACCTATGTTTAATGCTCATTTGTGATAAAAAAAAATATATATATATTTAAAGATTATAAAATGTTTCAGTTAATTTTAATATTAATATTATTTTTTACAAAATAGGTTTTATAAGCTTTAATATATAAATTAAATATTTATATATTATAAAATAAAGAAATTAATAAAACCTAAATATATTAGTTAAAAGAAAATTTTTATTTTTAAAAATATTATTCAAGATTTTATATGATTATTCTATAAGCAGATTATAATTTACTATATAAAAAGAATAGTTTATTAAAATAAAATATTATTTAAAATTTCATATAAATATTCTATAAATAAATTGGTAGATCAATAGTACAGTAGTAGTGCTCTTAAGTTATCATTAATTATAGGTCTCTAAAGTATTTAGCATATAAAATTTCATAGATCACTTATGTTCCTTTTTGAGAAACAAAATTCATAGCTCTTTACTTTAATAGGGACAAAAGTCAAAAAATACTATAAATCAATGATTTGAATAATAAAGAACAATTATAAGTAGTTTTTTATAGTTATTAATTTAAAATTTTTGATATTTTCTAGTAAAGAATATTTGACTTTTGTCCTTGCCTCCTCTTTTAGAAACCCATCTTTAATTACTATATACTATTTCTAAGTTCAATATCATTACAAGACAATACTATCTAAGCATAGATGATATAGGAAAATTCCATCTGTCTTATAATAACAATTATTGCTATCTATAATTAAGATCCTGTCCAATTATAAGATAATTAAAGATTATAAGATACTTCGGTTGATTTTTGTATTAAAGTTATCTTGTTACAAGATAGGTTTTAACAAGCTCTTGCAGATAGGTTGAAGATCTGTATACTATAAAAACTAGAAAACTAGTAGAGTTTAGGTACATTGGTTTAAAGAAAGTCTTTATCAAAAATTGATATTCATCCAAGACTTCATATAGTTATCCTATAGATAGATTATAATAAGTCATATAAAAAGAGTTATTAATAGGATGAGATAATATCTAAGACTCTATATAGGTATTCTATAAACATATTGTAATAAGTACTATAAAAAGAATATTTAGCAAAATGAGATATGAAAGAAATCCTATGTTACAGTCCTGAAACCTATTACTATAAGTATAATTTGTAAGGATCAATGAAGAATAATATAGACATAGGTAGTTGAATAGTTGAGCTTCTTCTGACAACAAGCCACATTGATAGGTTGATAATCTGAAAATGGATTTATATTAACTACACTATATATATATAATCAGATGCATACTATATATAGTAGAAACTCCATGTATAGATGTACAATATCTATATATAACTAAGCTTTGTACCCTTAAAAAAAAAAAAATTCTATAAACATATTATAAAAAGAATATTTAATAGAATAAGATAAATAAAAAATGTAAGAAGGTTCTAAACCTAATACTAAAGAGGCTAGGATTCAGGACAAGAACAAGAAACCTCTTTTAGCAACAAGCCACATAAGATTATTAAGATTAGCAAAATGGATTTATCACAAGTATTAGTTACAAGAAAAGCATATAATATAAATTATATATACTTAAAATAATTCTATATATCTGTAATCTAATTGTAATATACTGTATATAATGCAATGTAAGTAGAAGTAGAATTCGTTATGGTATTTCCGATTAATTATAATAATTTTTAGGTGATCTGAACATTTTGATTGGATTTAACAGAACGACCAATGAACCTATAACAGATCATATTTGATTAAGTTCTTCAAACGAAACACTAGACACGCTATGAATGATATGAATGACAGCATTAGTATATTGGTCGCTATCCTCGTGATCTTTTGCGTCTTTCGTTGGTTATTAGGTGCGGTCTTAGATATTAAACCATCACAATCGTAGTTTAAAAAAATTATTAAAATCGAGATCTGGTTATAGGTTCAACACCTCAACAAACACCAGTAAATAATAGAGGAAATATTACAACAAATGATATCCCAAGGGCTAGGCCGAGACCCGTCACACCCGAAATGGTATATTCCTATTAATCATCGAGTCAGAACTCTATTTTGCACTATTAATTTTAGATAGGTGGTTTAATTATAGGTTGAAACAGTATGCGCTATGTTTCCCAACATTCCTCCAGCTGCTGTACAATACGATCTTCAAAAGACAGGATCTGTAGAAGTTACCTGTGACAATATTCTTCAAAACGGTGGTTTACCATTGGTAGTTTTGATCTAATTTTTATAAAAAGAGTACTATTGTAACGTAGTCCTAATATTCAGTTTAATTAAAGCCTCCCCCTCCAGTTACGGCGTCATTTGCAATTCCCTCAACATCTCATGCATCTTCATCATCAGCATCAACTGGAATAAGTTCCTCTATAACCCAACAATCTTTAGTTGATAGATATAAGCTTCAGGAAGCTGTAAATAAAGGTCTTGTCCCGCAGGATCCACCAAAGATATGGGAAACTACTCCTGAAAAAAGACAGGAACTGTTGCAACAAAAGAAGGATGCAATGGTTCTACAGGCTAGAGTGTATTTATTTTAAAATTTTAGTTTTTTCGAAAATAATTTACATAAGTATTTGACATTTACTCGAATTTTTAGACGGTACCTTGAGCAACAACGGAAAAAGGAATTGGAAACAAAAACATGTTCTTTTGAAAATCCTTCACTTACAGACCTAACACAATTAACAAATAACAATTCACTTAAAACGCCAATTATTCAAAGTTTTTCTGAAGATGACCAAGATCTTCATCCTGAGCTAAGACGTCAGCAGATATTACAAGCAACCGAACGAAGGTGGAACAAAGAGGTGAAAAAATAATTTATGAACTCTATAAAGAATATCATTGGATCGGAGAGTATCCGAAATTTAAAAGAAATTTCTTTTTTTAGACCTTGTAATTTACTCAGATATCGGGGTTGAAATTTTTATTAATGTTTTTATGATGGATTCTATTGAATGTTTAAAAATTATTTGCGCATTTCCCCCTAAAATATAACATTTTCCATCATAATTTTTGTTATTTTTATTTTATTTTAAATTCTGTGAATTTTGAAACCACTCCTAATAATAATTGCCTCTTGCCAAAATTAAAACCATTGTTTTGTTTATATTTGGTTCTTCAACTATGTCAATTAAATTTTTGAATTTTGCAATTTTATTTTTATTCGAGAATTTTTATCAAATATAGGTAATTATGAGTTATATCATAATTCGTTAATAAAACATTGTATAATATGATTTAGATATAGAAATAAAAGAACTTTAAGGCAAAATAAAAAAATATTTTTAAATAATAAAAAATTTTTATTAGTATAGTTTTTTTAAAAAGGAATAGCAATCAATTATTTATACAGTATTATATAGCTACTTTTTTTTTTTTATTTTAACTCTGTCAAGTTTTTCAAGTATACTTTATTAAACATAATGTATATTATACTTCCCTTATTTTAGATTGTTATCAAACTCTAAATACAACTTTAGGAGTGATTTTATAGTTTGGATTAATACTTTTCTACTATAAATATTATTATTGCTTGCAGTTTACTATTGCAGATTATATTATATTATTATTATAATTTTTTTTTAATCTTCTATCAGGTTAATTAAGTATGTTTTATTAAATATAATATAGATTATACTAGTTATAGTACCATTAAAACTAAATCATTAATTAATTTATTTATTTTAATTTGTTATTAAACTTCAAGTATAACTTTGAAAATAATTTATTATTTTATTTATAGTTTGAATTAATACTGTGATCAAATTTATATTTGACCGGTGTGTTCAAATGAAATTGCTTTTAAAAGGACAATTCCCAAAGAAAGAATTAAAGAATCAGTTTATAATAAAGAAATATTCAAGAAAAGAT
>CAJVPT010004138.1:0-13977 GCA_910592055.1 Acaulospora colombiana
CATGAAAAAAATATTTCAATCAAATTTAATAAAATCAGTATCAATAGAAAATGTTAATAATTTTTTTTGAAGAATTCCGTAAGTTATTATAATTATATATAATTTATTTATTATAGACAAATTAATTTTTATTAATTTATAGTGAAATAAATATATATGAAGCAACTGTGCTTGATAGAATGAATTACCTTGATTTGGATCTTTTTCAGTATCAAATTGAATTTATCCAAGAATTGTTAAAAGAATTTCAAAGTTCTTTGCTTTTAGATAAAATGGATTGAAGACTTGCGAAATTCCCAAGATTTCCAGGATTAAAGATTTTTTCTCATGGGATTCAATTATTTGCAAGATTAATCATAGACGAATAGAATAATATTTGTGACGAAAATATGCAAAATGTAGATATTAAAGAATTACTGATAATTTAATAAAAATGGAATAAAATATATATGAAAAATAGATTTGAGAAGTTCTCCGAAAGTGATTTAAAAAATTTTGAGGTATGCAACATTTGTTTATATAATTATATTATAAATATCTAAAACATATATTATAATAGAAATCTATAAATTCTTGAATGAAAAAATTTATAAAAACATTTAAAAGATTTTCAGTTTCATAATTAAAACTTTCTAAATTACATTCATAAATATATCACATAGTTCCATTTATTTGAAAGTATTAAGTAATTAATGGATTTATTTCGGATACTTATGAAGCTCTTCACAAAGAACATGTAAAACAACCATATCATTTAAGTAATAAAAAAAATATCAAAGAACAACTAATGCAAAAAGTAAGTTTAAAAAAATTTAATAAAATTATAAAATATCTAATATTATTTATTATTATATAGAATCATAGAAATATAATAATAAATAAACAAATGAAGAGCTCTACTGATAATTCAATAACTTCAAAAGCATTTATATTTTCAAATAAACTATGGAAATTCGATTCTAAGAATTTATCAAATTTGATAAATAAAGTATTTCGATTACTTTCGAAGAAGGATGAAAATTATATACAAGGATTTGAAAATCTTGAAAGCAGTTTGAATTATATTTTAATGCCACTAATATTTCTATAAAACATTTTATATTAACAATATTTGGAACAGTAATAATAGAAAATGGATAAATCATTTAGGTATCTAATAAATATCATAACAGCTCAAGGTTTAGTAACATATCGATTAAAATAAATTCTAAAGAACTTTGTAATTATATGATAGATAATGGAATCTGTTATGGAAAGGTAAATATAATTATTAATAAGATATATAATATTATATTACTAAACTAATATACTTTTAGGTCTTATTAATATTAAATATAAGTGAAAAAATTTGATGATCTCCACTACGATTAGCATTAGTACAATGGTGATTTTAAATTGAAAAAAACTCTATATATATATGGATGCACATACTGTATCTTAAATTAATGAATATATATAATTTAATAGATATAGGAGCAATAGATAATATAGTTCATATAATTCCAAGATTTGATAAAAGTAATGAATATTTATTAAATAAATATTTATTTTAATACATTATAAATTTTCATATATTTTTAAAAATTTTCATTATAAAAAAACTCTAAAGTTTTTTATTATAAAAATTTTTTCTTATAAAAATTTCTGAAGATTTTCAAAGATTTCCAAAGATTTTTTCAAAAATTTTCTGATAATAAAGAAAGAGTTTCTTGACTTTTATAGATCACAGGAAGCCAAGTTTTTGTTTGAAGATAAATATAAACAAGAAAGGGACTTTAGAAGTATATTTTAAATAAACTTCAAGTTAATTTAAAAATAGTATTAAGACTTTATCAGTAAAGAAATAAAGATTTTCTTGTGAATATTTTTTTTTGTGTGTAGATAAAAGATTAGTGAAAAAAGTTTATTTTATATATAATCAAAAAAAAAATTTTTTATCCTCTATCAGGCTAATTATGTGTATTTTATTAAATATTGGTATACTATATATGTAAAATGAATCACTAAAACCAAATTTCTAATTAGTTTACTTATCTTGATTATTGCCACTCTAAGTACAACTTTGGAAGTAATTTATTACTCCATTAGTAGCTCAGGTGAAAACCCTTGCAACTATTAATTTTATTGCCTATAAATTACTATTGCAGATCCTCCTTATAAGTTCTAACAGAAGTTAAAAATCTTAACCATCTTATTTTATACTTTATTTCTTTCAGAAAGGTTTATTTCAAACCTATATCTTCAAATTTTTCTTCTTCCTATAAGGATCTTTTTGCAATTGTGATCTTATTATTCTGATTTAAAGAACTGGCTGATTTTTTTATTTTGGTTTCTCTATAGATCTCTTTTGCTTGTTTCCACTTAATTATTCTTGAATATTTTTTATTTCGGATCTTCTTTCAAAATTGATTGCAAAGCTTCTTTTGTACTTTTATTATCCACTTTTAGATTTCTTTACCTATTTATTTCTTGTAACATTTTAGATTTGATATTTTCAATATATGATTACTTCATATTAATCTCATGCAGAAGTTTAGTATATTGTAGTCTGTTTTTATATTCTCTTCTATAAGCCTGGTTGTATATTTGTCCAATTTTTTTAATTCTACTCTGTTTTCAACTAGAAGCTTTATTTTTTTTTCTTCCATTTCTTTTTTTCTTTAATGCAGAAGTTTTTGAAAGTCTTTTAGAATACCTTCAGTTTATTTGTTTCAAATTTCTTGCCATTGGATTTTATATGCTGGATATTCTAATAAGTGTTCTATTGTTTCTACTTATTGATTGCATACTATACACTCTACTTTTTTATATGGATCTGGTTTTCTTATAGACAATTTGAAAAGCATTATTAACTTTTTAATTAATTTGATAAGAAGACTTCTTTATTGAGACTCTTTAAAGGCAGTATCCCAAGTATATTTATATTTATCCTTTTTTATATCAAATTCTATATATAGTCACATTGATTTCAAATCTGTTGAGTCATTTGTTCAAAATCCTGTTTTATTTTGTCTATTGATAAGCTATAATTTTGCTATTTCTGTTTTTAATAAACTGTCTTATAGGATTATCTAAAGTCATTTCATATCATTTAATTTCAGTAATGATTTTAAATAAAGTAAGATTTTTCCATTCAATTATAGAAGCATTAAGGCTTTTTTTACTAAAGTATTGGCTTCTTTATTGTATAGGTCATTAGAGCGTACTTTGATCTTGACCAGTTTCAAATCCAGTTCTTTTTTTTTAATGATACTCAATATTCTTGCTTACAAGAACCAGTTATTTTCCTTTAATCATCTTTTATATATTTTTCTGGGATTCTCTTTCTCTATTATTTTTCACTTGGCAATATAGATTTGGCTATCTATAAAAATCTTGACCTTATTTTTTATTGGAACAACTAGTAATATTGTGACTATTACTATTAGTTCTACTCTAATGGATAATGACCAATCACTTACTTCCATTTGGAACTTACTTTCTCTATCCACTCTTTCTACTTGTACCTATGCTACTTCTATTTTTATTTTTTCATATTCATAATTAATAAGAGATCCATTAGAGTAAAAAACCAATATATTTTTTTTAATGCTAGCTCATCCTTGTACCAGGATGAACATGTTTTATTAAAGCAAGAAGATATCTAGGGACAACTGGGATGAATAATTACCCACACTGTCTAAGGATTTACAGATCAATGAATAGTACAGAGAGCAAACTATTTACATCTTACCCAACTAGGATAAGATAATTACATGACTGTCTAGTGTAGAAATACTACTTACTAAAACAAAACAAGAAATAACATTGAGTAAAAGAAACTTTTAATTATATTATTTTCAAGACCACCGCGGTACTCTCTAGGAACATAACAAGACATAGCCCACTGAGTGGCTTATTGCTACCCCAAATTCCAAAAGGAGAGGGGGCTAATATACCAAGGATTCACCTGTAGTACCCATCATCTCCGATATTGTGGATCCCTTATGTGGAGCCTTAACTCCACTAGCACTAATCAAAAATTTCTTTATATCATATTACTATCAAAAACATATTTGGAAAGAGAAGGTAGTTGCTTAATGAATTGGGGATTGTCTTTCTAATGTATTAGTACCAGGTAACCAAAAACTCTTCTAAAGAACCCTGCACCTTGTAGTCTTTTTTCTCTGGTTGTGTTTACTGGAGAAGTGGAGGAGGAGTAGAGGAGGATCATTGTTTGCTATCAGATGGGACCTAATCCAAGTTTCTTTATTCTTTCCATATAGCCAATGACATCATAGATTTTATGTCTTGTATCCACCTGTGCAACTGGAATGCAACTTATGGTGGACCCCAGGTTCTTATGGAAATTGAGGAAATATATTCAAACACGTAAGGTGATCAATAGGGGCTTGTTTACATCTTGGATCACTGAAGTGTTTCTATTGTCCAATTACAGCACCAGAAACTTTGTGCTACTCAAAATTCAGGGTCAAACTGAGATAGGCAAAATCCCCCAGAGAAAACCATGAAAAAAGCACTATTAGAGCATTCATGCCAATAAGAGAGTGGTGGGATTGTCTTCTAAAGAGTCTTTCATCACACCAAAGGCTCTGTAATATTTCTGAGGCAGGTGAGAGGGATATAGAGAAGTCAGGTCTACTTCTTTTCAAAACTTTTTTGCCATTGGTAAGAAGAGGAAAGTTGTCTTTCTGGCCACTAGAAGGCAAGTTTTTTGTAGCAAGATATAGAAAGAGGTAGTGGGAGGTAGGGTGACTCTTGGGAACCTTGTTCTCAAGTTGATTTAAGTAAAGTGTTAGGACTTTATTAGCTTTGAAGTATAAAACTTCTTGCGAACATCTTTTTTGTGTGTGGTCAGAGGATCAGCAAAAAGAGTGTCAATAAAAAATCAATGTTTCTTTAAGCTGTTGATTATATTAAAGTATTTCAATTAGATGGTCTTAATATGATCTTTTTTTATATTATTTCTAATAATCTGCTCTTTCCAATTCTCTATATTTACTTGACTTACTTTACTGTTCAGATTGGATTTATAATCATTTTGAATTGTTTTTCCTATAGTTCTTTTTTAAGCTATTTAGAACTTGAAATATTTAAATGCTAGGCTTTTTTTCATGGATTTCTCTGTATTTAGATAGAAAACTTCATATATTTTATTACTTTTTGTTTCTATTATACATTATCTCTTCATGTTTTTACCTTCTGCATATCTTAAATATTTTGTCAGGCCAATCTATTAATTATTTGGGGACTCAGTACACTTTAAGTATTCTATTTGTATTACTTACTTAATATCTTCCAATTTTAGCTTTCCCATATTATTTTCTAATACCTATTTCTTATTACTATCCAAAATATTTATTTTCTATCAAGATCTGGATTTATCTTTATAATTATTAATTATCATTTTGACTAGTCTTATTTTCAAAAATTTATGAGCTTTCCTGATCCTCTTTCTTGTATACTCCTTTCTATTATTATATACTAATCTTGAACAGATCTCCTACTAATTTTCTGGATTAATTGAATTATTTATCAATTTTTTAGTTCTTTAGTTTTGTGGGTAATCAGCTAATTCATATACTATATATCAGCTTATTATTTCTAAATGATGGTATGGCTTTTTATATTCATCTCGTATTAAGTACTCTTAGATTGGGCAATTGCATTTGTTCTATTCAAAATGTTTTGCTATTTTTAGTTTTTAAACCTTATCTCTATATCTTTGGCCAACTTCATTACTTAAAGTGTAAAGGTACCTTTATCTAATATATGATCTAATAACTCACAAATAAGTAAATTGAGTGGTTCCTAGTATTTAACTTGTGTTAGTTTAATTTTGATGACTATTGTAAGTCCTGTTAATCTTAAATCATTTAGTCCTATTATTTGATTTTTCTTTTGTAATATCCCTGATCCGCTAGAATCTAGGACATCCCCAACCATTTCAAGAAAATAAATATTGCTAATCTGTTCCAGGACAGAATGGTAATTGAAAACATAATCCTTCAAACAGCAGGACCTGTACAATCAAGTACAGTCCAGTTTAGCACAATGATAGCATATGCCGAACAAGTCCAAAAATAAGTACTCTATAAGGACATCTATTGCATGTGGACATATCCAATGGTCACGACCTGCATGGCAAGGGAAAAAAGAAAAAAGTACAGTATTATACTAACAAACCTCTTACAAGGAACTACAGTGAAGAAGTTGCAAGAAATAATTAGACACACCAACACATAAGCTTGCTACTTCTCCCTGAACCATTTGGCTCAGAATAAGAGGTTTGTAATTCTCTACTTCAAGAATAACCAGGACTTAAACACAGCAAAGAATGCTAGTCTCAATCACAATAATATAGAGCTAATCTGGATAGAGAAAATCAGAAAACTCTGTTTCGGATATGGTGCTTATGATCTTGAACTTATTACCTGTTCAACTAACAAAGAAGACACATCTTTGAGAAGCAGAACAAATAGACTAGGACAGCCCAGATTGAGAACAACAATGCAAAAAAAGTCCACTATTATTCGATAGAATAATAGACAAACTACTAATCCCTGTATCACAAGACAAACATATGCAAGTATTATCAAGGGTGCACAGATCTCTTTGGTAGAAATGGAAAGGATAATAGAAGCACTTAAACAACTTCAAGTAGATATGAAGGCCATCAAACACCAGATCTACATGTTAGAAGAAGAGTAACAGCAATAGAAGCAGGTCCACATATCAAAGCCAAAAGATCAGTGATCATAGGCTTCCCTCTTGCACAAACAACACCATCGGAGAACTCAAAATTCAGAACCCTATCATCAAAAAAAATGGATATCAGACAACAGCAAGTATTAATTAATGAAAGAATCAATCAGATGTAATCAACAATGGTAACAACCATGAAAGAAATGATGGATTGTTTAGAATCACTGATAGAAAATATAGATACAACAAACCCAGTCCCTCCTTTCTTCAAAACAATTATAATTGATAGTTCCAAAGAACTAGCAGCTGAGACCAAGCAAGTAGAAAGAGACAACAACAAAAAGATTACTTACGAACAATGGAGGATAGGTACATTAAATGTAAGAGGAATCAATACTGAGCTCGAGAATTATAATTGTTAGAATATAGTAAGAAAAAGAAAATAGACATATTGGGAATAACAAAAACATAGTTAGCAGAGAATACACTCTGGTGAGATGAAGAAAGAGAATATCAAATATGGTTATCAAAACTGGTATAGCAAACATATGGAGCAGAAGTAGATATCACTATAAGGAAAGTATAAGCAATACATATATATAACATAGAAGAACACATATACTGCAGCCTACTAGTGAATATGGCTTTCAAGGGAAAGATAAAATATAGAATTATAATAGTCTATAATTCATTAAATAAAATCAAAAGAAATGAGAGAGCGAAACTACACTACTGACTCAAATCCAATATCAGTAAAGCAAAAAGCAAAAATATGTTTATTATAGTTATGGGTGACTTGAATGAAACAATGGACTATCAACTGGACTGCACTCCAGAAAAGGTTAGAACAAACAAACCCAGTCACATTATCAATAACTTGTTGGCATTTGATTTAGTAGATACTTATAGACAACTTCACCCAACCAAAAAAAGTTACACATACATGTGACCCAAATCAAACTATGGAAGTAGACTGGGCTACATATGAGTATCAAATATACTTGCCCAATGTACCCTCAGTGCAAACCACATAACAACAGAAACAATCATAAATAGTGATCACAAGATAGTGACATTTACTCTAGATACACCACACGGCAATTGGTTAAAATTAGTGAATAGAAAAAATATCAAATAGAACAAAATCGATTTTCTCAATTCCAACCTGAAGTAGTGACAAATTTTAGACAAAAAATGAAAAAATAAGTAAGCAAGATCATAAAGGACAATTTAACAACAGTAGAGAAAATCTGGAAACAGCTCAAAGAAGCAATACTAGCAATAGCGAAAGCTACACTTAAAAAAAGAAGACCAAGAAAGAATATCGGAACTATCCATAGATCCAAATAAAAGAAGTTGATGCAGAGACCACTCTTAATCAGTAAAATATACAGAAGATGTCAAGCATGGCTCATAAATCTGGAGTTACCTTCACAAATAGAAGAAACACAAATAAGGAAACTAATTGAGGAAGTTAATTCACTACTTCCAATTCTTAAGGAACCACTGATAAGTATAAAAGATATAACATGCAACAGAGAAGAAATGCACAAGTAGTTGTTAGAAACCAAAGAGATCTGGGATATAGAAAGCAAGATGGCAAAGGTACAGGTGATAAAGATCAAATCAAGAACAATTCAGAGACACATAGAACGCAGGTATAAGAATTTAGAAGAGAACCCTAAGAAAATAATAAATAGTATCATAAATAGACAGGCTAGATTCATAGACACCAGAGATTAGTAGAATATATAGAGAAGGATGAGATTGAAGTCATAACAAAGCCAATAAAGATTCAAAATAAAATCAGGAACCACTTTCAGCAATAGACGAGATCAAGACAAGTTCTGAATATATAAGATTTTCTATATTGGAAAGAACAATATAACCTGAAACAAGACATCCAAGTAAACTGGTACACTGAAATAGCAAATCCCATCAAAACAGTAGAAATTAAAAAGCAATCCACAAGAAAAAGTCAACAAGTGTATCAGGACCTTCTGGAATACCATATAGCATATTCAAAAATTTGAAAGATAAAGGACTACAAATTCTGAAATCCCTCTTCAATTAGATCTTAACAACAGGAAAGACCCCAAGTAGCTGGAAAAAGGGGAATGTATACCCTATTCCAAAACCCAAAGACTAGTTGGGAGATATAAATATTCATGTCCTATCACTCTGCTAGAAATAGCTAGAAAAAATTTCATGGAAATTTTTACAACAAGAATAGCAGAGGTATGTACAAAATGGAAAATACTATGTGAAAACAACTGGGCTGGACTGCCAGGAGGAAGTACACAGGAACCATTCCATATTCTGAACAATGTCATGGAGGAGGCCAAAGAATACAAAAAGAAGGCATGAATATTCAACCAAAATATTAGCAAAGCATACAGCTCTATCAGCAAACAAATGATGATTCGAGTCCTTAGAAGAATATGCCTCCCAGAACACATAATTAAAATCATGGACAATATACTAGAGGGCAAAAGTAACAGGGTTATAACAGAACACAGCCTCACAGAAGAATATCCCATCTATAACGGAATCGATCAAGGGGACATCATATCACCACTGCTATGTAAAATCTTTTATGATACACTGCTACAGGAAATTGAGGACAAACATAAAGGATACAAAATGGAAACAGAAGTCATTCTAGATCTAACAGTACCAAGCATAAGAAATATAAGCACCAAGATAAAAAAGATAACTAAGATTACAGCAAT
Source organism: Acaulospora colombiana (assembly GCA_910592055.1). NCBI lineage: Eukaryota > Fungi > Glomeromycota > Glomeromycetes > Diversisporales > Acaulosporaceae > Acaulospora > Acaulospora colombiana. The sequence goes on from CAJVPT010004138.1 coordinate 9,438, forward strand.
GGCATATAGGGATGACATGATATGGTTTGCAAGCTCTTAAATGAAAATATAATGTATAATAGACAAAGTATCAGAGTTCCTTAGAATAAATAATATCCAAGTTAATAGTAAAAAGTCATCACTAATCTGTATCAATACTAATAAAAAAAGTAGAACAAACAGCATCAGGTTAAATGGAGACTGAATATTTCATCTACAATATAATAAGGCAACAAAAATCCTAGGAGTATGGATATTAGAGGATAGGAAAAAAACCCATCAAAAGAATATCATCAGAGAGAAAGTAGACACTATAACCAGAATCCTAGCATGGAAAAAAGTTATAGACAAACAAGCATGCTATATTATAAACCATGTTCTGTATCCAGCAATAGAATATCTACTGAATGACTTAGTCCTGTCTAAAGAAGAATGTGATAAAATAAGCAACAAGATAAATAAGATATTCAAACACAAAGCTGGTCTTTAATCAATAACACTGAACTGCATAATGTACATGGACCTTGGATATAAACTCTTTAATATGTGGAATAGACAAATTTTCATGCATGGCAAAAATCTGTTGCACAGGATGAACAGCTACAACCTAAGTGGTATAATGATACAGATCAGACTCCAACAACTCCATAATGAATACTAGACCAGTACATCGATTCTAATGGATAAACTTCCCTTCTGGACAAAAAGGTGAAAGAACATAACAAATGAAATCTTAAATATGTTGAAAGTACAAGGAATTACCTTCCTCTCAACAGAACACACTTGGGCAGGGAAACCTGTTATGAATGAGGGAAGACCAATCAAGGAAATAGTATAGGAAAGCTGGTATAACAAACACAAAAAGCACCTCAGATACAGAAAAATTCTTTTCTTGAATTAACTGCTCAATAACAACAAGACAAGATTTCTCAAATAGCAGCAGGTGCGGACAAAACTAGATAAACAAGGCAGAACCCCTCATTGTATAGGAATTTAAAAGAAATATGGATCAACATAAGCAATTCGCAGGTAAAAGACAAGGAGGAAACAGGTCCAGCTAAGAGATACAACAGTGATTACAATTCAAAGATAAATAGGTTTCATTCAAACACACCAGTGCTTTCTCCATAACAACAGTCAATGATCAAATAGTAAGCAACAAAGAAAGATGGAACAACTATAATTACAAAGAAAAAGTGAACACTGAACAATCAAGTTATAATAGCAAACCACATGGTCAGCAACAACCAAACATCTCCAGTCTTCAAATGTAAAGGATACCCGTTCAATGATCCAGAGCTCAAAAACAAGTATCAGGATCAATAGCAATGTATAATACACCAACTGTTAGCACAATCAATAAGCATCAAAGTAAAGAAGAGTTCTATAAGATATTACTTTGGACAATAAGGGACAGTCAGCAAACAACTCTTGACAAACAGACTACAGTCCTCTTGACAAGAAATAGAGCTTACCTTGAGAGAGATAGATACAGTATAGGCAATACACTAGCACCTCCATCAACAATATACTTGGACTCGACCTCAACAATCAAGGATCTAATACAGAGAAAAATCAAGGTCCCAGAAAAAACAATTCACAGATAGCAGAGTATAATAATCTTAGTATATATATAGATGGTTCTTTCACAAAATAATATACAAATAGTAGAATGGGGATAGGCTGGGTTATTCAAACTGAAAAAGGGGAGAGCTTAGTATCTTCCAAGCAGATACCCAAGACACCCCATCCTTCACAAGAGTTGAACTGACAGTGATCCTTATAGCAATTTGCACAATAAGTGTGAACAAAAAGATAAGTATAATAACAGACAGCCAAAGCTCAATCAATGCAATCAAGAAAGAAAAAAACTGCCATACAAATGGGACAGAAAAAAATAAGAGCCCAAGTAGAATCCTGATAAGCATAATACATGAAATAATAACAATGTAGAATATAACAGTCAAATGGATCAAAGTTAAGAGCCATTCTGGCAACAAAGAAAATGAGTGAGCAGACAAACTAGCAGCAACCATACTAGTCAATAAATATAATGATATAGTAAAGATCCAAGAAGAAAACATCACTAGTAGCAAAATACTACTAAGATAGAACCAGTCCTTTATAGACCTTCCATTCAAGACACTCAGGAGAATTCTGCTCAAAACCAAGTGGGCAAGCAAATGGAGAGCCTTGAGATGGAACCAGAACTGGCTCATAGTCAAAAAAACCCAAAAAATTGATTGGATATGACGTGGCAGACAATGACACTATCAAAGGTAACATCTTTCTAAACAGATCCAGAGGACCATAGAGATAGGACTTTTAGATGAAAGATGTGGCTGAATAAGCATTCAACCATGGCAAACATGAATACAAGAAAGTCAAGGTGATAAAGTAGTCCAACATATATAATCTGTTGAAGGTAGAAGGAAAAAGATCTCCACCCATTTACATGTGGGTCAAACAAAACAAGACTAAAAGAAAGATTTATGAAATTTCTCACAGAAGAATGTGTAACTAGAGCAGATAACCAGAAGCAAACAGAAAACATAAAAGATAGATTAAAATGACTATTCAAAGCAATAACTACAACAGAAAAAGCATATAGAACCAAGGAAGTGAGATGGACTAATATCATTAGAGGAGTTATAATACACAAGAAGCAAAAGACAGTAGAGGAAATCACAGGTGATGAGAAGGTTGTCAAGACAGCAATAAAAGCAACCACAACACGGTTCTGACAAGAGAAACGAAAGGTATGGAAGTTAAGGTGCGAGCTAGTAATAGAGTGGAAAAAATCACAGGGAATAATCAGGAGAGAGAAAAGGGAAAAGGTAAAAAACTGCAAGGTAAAAGGGCAGAAAGACACTACACAAGAGAGCAGAAACTATCTGTATGAACAGAGACATCTTTATATAGACCTGACCAATCACAGTATGAAAAATATACTTCAAAATGGATTACACCAAACTCAATTTTTTCTATAAATTTCAGTGTTAGTGGAGTCATAACATGCTAAAATTTACTTTTCAGTGGACTGTAGCAAGTTGCAGGGTTTGTTCAGATACTGAGTCATTAGTTTTTTCTCTATCTAAATGTATTTTCTCACAATTCAATTTGTGTATCTAGAAAAAGCAACTTGATTAAATAAAAACTATATGGCATAACAATGCCAGCTTTAAAAAAAAATGGCAGGATATAATACTGGATAATTCTATAGATAATTTATAAAAAGGATAAATAATATAATAATAATATACTACTGGTCATAATAAAATTGAACTAGAAACAAATAGAATCTTTAAATAGAAAATCAACAGAACTATTTATGGAATATAGTATGAGAAAGATTAAAAAAGGAATACACATGGGATACCTTCTTTAAAGCTCACAGTAAAAAGCTTTCTATTGAAGTTAATCAACAATGAATTACTAATAATAACTAAACTAGTGATAAGAAGATCAGATCTATATCACAAAGATGACTGTTTAGCAGATGGAAAATAGGAGGAAACAATAGATTATTTTTTGGAATGCCCAATATATATAAATATAATAAAGGAAGCCTAGTCAAGAGGAGTAGAGATTATATATCAAGAATTTAAAAAAGAGAGACAGAAGCAAATAAACCAAGCTCAAAAGGAATATAGTAACATCTTGATAGTAGATAGAAAAAAATGAAAGAAATAGAAACATGGTCAATAAAGATTATAAAAAGAGTATCCAAAAATTGACAAATCTCAATCAGTTTTCTCTCAAGGCTAATAAAAAAATATTTATTAAGAAAAGTAGAAAAACTTGAATGTGAAAAAAAAAAAGATAAGAACAGTAGCTAGAAAATGATTACTTTATTATCAAAAGAAGATTTTAAATTACTTCAGGAAAAAAGTGTGGAACAAACAATGTGAACAAGTAATAAAATAAAAAAAGGCTTAAGGAATTTTCTGAAAAGATAAAATAAGTAGGTCCATAAAGTCTTATTCAACAAGAAAAATGAGAAGGCCAAGAGGAGAAAGAAAGAAAATAGAGAAGAATGTCTAGGAAAAGGTTTAATAAGAATAATAATGATGGGAGTTAAAAGTGATATAAAATAGTTGGGTTTTGGGCTCAGTCAGAACTTTGGCTAGTGCTTTGTAGTAATGATATCAAGTAATAATATTTATGGTAGAAGAGTATTCATCCAAACTATAAACAGAGTGACAAATTACTTCTAAAGTTGCATTTAGAGTTTGACAATAAACTAAAACAAGTGAGTTAGTTAGTGTTTTAGCTTCAGTGACACTGTTGTTTATATTATATTAAAAAAGCACATATTGTACTATATAACTAATCTGATAGCAGGTTAAAAATATATAAATAAATATATATATATTATATAAAACTATCTACTTTTTTCACTAAAATTCTTTCCACTGATTCTCTGACCATACACAAAAAAGATGTTTGCAAGAAGTTTTATACTTTTTTTTTTTTTTTTAACATGCTCAAAAACAGGCCCACTTTATTAGGTGTAATTAGGTACATATTACTTTAAATCACAAAACAATTTTGTAATCGA
>CAJVPT010004139.1:0-13977 GCA_910592055.1 Acaulospora colombiana
ATAAAATTTTTAATAATATTTATATATAATTTAATGTAAACATATTTTATCATATTTAAAATTTTTTGATAATCTCTGAATATTATATAAAAAATTTTTAATATAATCTCTGAAGATTTTTGAAAATTTTTTCGATTATCTATGAAAATTATATAAAAACTTTTACTCCAGAGACTTCTAATGATGCCAGAAGTCCTCCGGAGATTTACACCTGAAGATCTCTGGAGATCTTTGCCTAAAAAATTTCCTGATGTTCTTTTGAGAAGAAGTTGTTTTTATTTTTGGATTTTTTTGATAGGCCTTGAATTGTTCTTTTCCCCTAATCATTTTTCTCTTTCTCCTTTTTAACTTAATAATTCATTGATTTTTAGACAATTAACAATGATAAACTGTTGACAATAATCCTGGTAGATAGAGATTATTATCAATCTATTAGAGAAGTATAATATTGTTCTCAAAATTTGACTTAGAGTATTTATATATAAAGACATATTAATTATTTTGTGAAAGTCTGTAAATTATTGTAGATTTACTTTAAAATTTTTTAATAAAGATAAATTATTATAACATAATTACTGGTTAAAAAAAAATAAAATATAATTAAATATAAACATTAATATATTATAAATAAATAAAAAAAAATTAAAAACTATTTTTACCAATTCCCCCCCCTTTTTTTTTAACTGGCAAAGTCTTGCCATTGAATTTTTATTAATTCATTAATACAGGCATATATATACAAATTTAATTGCAAGTCTATACATTTATGAGATAAAAAAATACTATAGCTTTGTATTCTAAAGTAGAAATCCTGTAACTTGTTGCAGTCAACCTTGATAGGAGTTAGCATGTCAAGATTTCACTAGCACTTATATTTACAAAGAAAAAGAAATATGGAAAATAACCATTTTTTAGCATGTGTTCAGTGGTAATGTTTATTAGTTTTATGTATAGTTCTTTGAATCTGTCTTTTAGGTATTTTTCAAGATTTGTCCAAACCTGCTCTAGTGTGATATCTGTTTCAAAACTCTTTATGGCTTGGGTAGTTGATGAGTTTAGACTTGGTAATATTATATATTGATTATATGTTTTGCCTCTAGCACACTTTCTCTGTCACTTGAGCTTTTTGTTTATGTTTTGGCTTTTTTTCCACTCAATTGTAATGTCACACCTGAGTTTTTATGCCTCACATTTCCTTTGCCAGAACTTATGAGTTGCAATCCTAATTACTTCCAGAGCTTTTTATTTGTTCTTAGTTATAGATTTTGCCACTTGAACCATATCGTGTGTTATAACTCCTTTGGTTATGTCCTTCTATTCAATCTTGTGCTATGCTTTTATAGATTCTTTGTACCCTTGTGATATTTGTGTTCTTTTTCACTTTTTTTTGGATTTGTTCTTTTTGTTTTTCATCTCTTGCCATGCTTTCTTTTATTAATGCCTGAATGTATTCTTTCTGAAGTCTTGTTTGCATTGTATCATATTGTAATATATGATCATTGTTTTCCTTATGTTGTTTGTATACTTTGCACTTATTATTAGTATATATGCCTGGGCATCTCATATTTAGCTTATCCATAGTTGATAGTTCCCCTATATATGTCTTGATTCTGAATAAATAGTTTGTGTAGTCTTCTATATTCATCTGGATTGATGTGATACTTGTTGATATTAGAAGTTTCAAAATTAATGGCCAATAGATTTCTTTGGTTTTCCTTTGGTTCAACCAATCCTGATTTCTTTATAATGTTATTTATTTGCTTGCCATTTGTTTTTTAGGATCTGTTTTATCAAGGGCTTTACTATTATGTCAAAATGTTTTAGGTTCTATCTTGTAAGTACTTTGGTTATCATATTCTTTTGTGCATTTATTGTTATAATGTGTTTTGGCTTATCTTTTAGATTTGTAGCAACCAATTTGTCTGCTTTTTCATTACCTGGAATGCTTATATGACTCTTAATTTTTTTCTAATTTACTGTTAATCTTTTGTATTTAGTATCTCCTTAATCATGTTGCTGAAAATTTGGTTTGGATGTTCTGTTTTTCCTTGGCTCTTTTCTTTTTAGTTGCAGGATTCCTGAGGATATTAATGGCTAATTGGCTATCTGTAAAAATGGTTATAGTTTTGTTTATATTAACTATACTTACTACTGTTAGGATGACTGTTAGCTTTACTCTTGTAAATGAAGAAGTGTTGCATGTATTGCTTGAAATTCTACTACTTGTTTTTCCAATTGGGTTGTAATGATCCATCTCAAATCTATTTTACTTTTTTCTGGGTATCTAGTGAATAAACCATCTGTATAGATCTCTAGGTTATTAAGTTCACTTATTTCTTTTGCTATGTGTGTCAACTGGTTTATGTTTTTTTTTGTTTTCACTCAGTCTATTATTAATTAGGTGGATCATTTATGAGAGAAGGTCTAGATAAATCTATGGCACTGTATTAGGAAATTCTGACATTATTTCTTTTTCATATAATGCTTTTTTTATTCCTTTGGGATGGAGCACAACCTGTTCTCTATAGGTTGTTGTACAGCTGGTTGTTCCCCAGGAGCTGCTAATTTCGAGCTTTTGTCTATCACTACATTGATAACTCTTGCCCTTATTAGTTTAGCAATATATTGTCCTTGTTCTTTGTATTTATTTCTTAATGTTTGGTTGTTTTTCTGACATCTTTTGCATTTGTAGAGAGAGAATGTTATTGGATTTCATATTATGTGATTAGCTATGATTCTATTAGAATCTATCACTTTCTTTTTCTTGTATTGGTAATTTGGTCCTCTGATTTTATTGTTAGTCACTTGATTGTTGCCCTTGCCTGAAAAGTAAGGACTGGAATGTTGTTACAGAATTTATTATGAATATCAGTAAAGGTCTATAATGTTTGTATAGGAATTCTTATATAGATTTGCACATATGACTTGACGTAATTCTTGGAACCATCTCGGAACTCTTCCTTGTTTATCTTTTTTAGTTCTAAGTTGCTACCAAGTTAGTGGTCTTGAGAGGTCATTATTCATAAGTTGTTTTACAAATAGAATTTCTCTTCTTTTGAGAACTTGTCAATTTTGATTATATCACTCTTCTTGGATTATATCTTTGATTGCTATTTTGTCTTTCTTTAAAAGAATACATATTGTTATATAGTCTATGGTCTTGAATATGATACCCTCTACTTTGAGCATATTAAGGATATTATTTGTGAGATTTTGTCTTTTTTTGTCCAGTAGAAATACCTGTCTTCCAAGATTAAGATATTTGACCAGTATTGATTTTGGAGTTGTTGTAAACTGATTCATGCTATTCTGCTACAGGTATCATTACCATTGATTCTCTTGTACCAATTATTGTCATGTGTCAGGACCTGTTTATCCCATATTAAAAAGTTTGTATTCAAAATTTGCATGAATAATTGTATTTAGTGTTGTCATTGGTAAGTTATATTTGTGTTTAAATGTTTTTACTATTTTACTGTTGAGGTAATCACATTCTTGTTTCATGAGTGTCATGTCATTGAGTAGATATTTGATTGCTAAATATAGGACATGATTAATTACATATCATACTTGTTTGTCTATAATTTCCTTCCATTTTAATAGGTTTATATGGTTATTTATTCTTTCTCTGATAAGTTGTTTTTGATGTTGTTTCTTTCTATCTTCTAATATCCAGATCCCTAAAATATGTACTGTTTCTTTTTTTTTTTATGGGTAGAATCTTGGTTCCTGCCAAAATGACTTTTGCTTCTCAATCTTCCTTGCTTGTGTTGATGCAAATAAGTAATGACTTATCCCTATTGGCTTGAATGTCATTGATGCTGAGAAATTCTGTAGCTATATTTAAGATTTTTTATATATTAGCTTTGTTTTGTGCATACCATATAGTATTATTTATATATGCTATTACTGTTACTATTTTTGATAGTACTTGTTGTGATGTACTATTGTTATTAACTATTGTTAGATCCATTGTCCAAGTAACTTTTATTTCATATCCCAACTTCTGATCTTCTATCTCTTAGAGCAAAGGGTTATAGAAGATTTTCCAAAGAAATAGGGATATAGTGTTTCCTTGATCGATTTCATTTTGAACTTCATACTCTTCTGTGTACCCATTTGTTGTGATGACTTTGTTGTACCTGTTTATTAGAGTGTTCCTCAAGACTTTGATAATTGTTTCTAGGATTTTGATGTGCTTAAGTGTTCTTATTAGCATTTCTCTATTTATTGAATCAAATACCTTACTTATGTCTTGTCTGAAAATTATACTTCTTTTCATGATTCTCTGATTTCTTCTAGAATATTGTTCATTATATATATCAGTTGTTGTGTACTGCTATTAGGCAAGCCTACCTAATTATTTCTATATTGTTAAAGGCCAAAGAAGTCAAACAAAGTTCAGAATTTTTGCCGTGATCATGTGATTGACGATCATGATACAACTAAAGCTTATGCAAAACAATCAATTACTGACTATTACCATACTTCTTACAGATAGAAGAATGTGTGAACAATCCATTAGTGTCAAAAGAATGAAAAACTATAAGCTAAGGTAATAGAAAATTAGCTGATCACGAAGCAATTTATGTATGACATAATACTAGAATAACCATAGTGATTATGTAATAGCCTTATATATAAAAATATATAAATGTAACTTTCTTTAATGACTTAATAAAATGATGAATCTTAAGACAAATCTTTTGGATAGATTGTTATAATAGTGAAGTTATAAGTAGTTTTGGGAAAAACTACCTTGAGATTCACCCAAATCTTTTTACACCTCTGCCTTGATTTTGATATTATATTGTGTTTTGTGTGATAGAAAAATAGACTCTTTTATCCACAAATTATGCAAGCCTTTGGTTATTAGTGACAGACTCACTGATTAACCTGCTACAACATGTAATATTATGCTAATTGAATGTTACTAATAGTCTGTTATTCAAAATTGACATTAAGATTTTTCTTGTTGTTTCTAGAAGGGTAATTGGTTGAGTAATGTTGATGTCTTCCATCCAATTTTTTGACTTGGAAATTGGATAGACTTTATTATATTTCTATTTTTTTAATAGTTTTTCTATTTTTAGGATCAAGTTGTATATTGTCTCTAATACTTGTATACCTTTGTGACCTAGATTTTTTAGGAGAACATATATGATTTTAAAGGGACCAGGTGCTTTATATTTATTTTTTGATCATATAGCTTCTCAGATTTTCTGGATATTTATTCTAGCTATATATTGGTTGTACTATTTTGGTTTGACATGATCTATTGGTACATATCTACTGTACCAGTTGGAAAGTTCTGTAAGTCTAAGATTTTGTGAGATCTTGTGCACTTCTCAAAGTGATCTTTAATTTTGATTTTTATTTCTTCAAGGGTTGTAACAATCGTGATGTCATCTGTTATTATGTATTCAATAAGTCTAGTTGTATCTATCCTTCTTTGTGACCTGTCCAGTATACTATTGATTATTTTCTTTGTTTTTACCTGCAGGTGTTTGAAGCATTTCTCGATTCTACTATTAATGACCTTGTTTTTCTCCCTTGTAATTCTTTGTTGTACTACTTGAGTTTCTATTTTCCTCAATTTATAGAGTTTCACTAACTATAGATACTGTTTTTTTACAGATATTTCGAGTATTTTGTGGACTGTTCAGTGGATTATTGATTTTGTTTTCCCTTTATTGATGGCTTTAACCAGCTCCCTTATCTTTTCCTCTACTCCTTGGTCAGTGATATTAGTTGTAAGATATCTTTTGTATATCCTATATGTTTTTTCCATTAGTAGTAATAGTTGCATTATCTGTCTATGTTTGGAGATATAAATCATTGTAATATTTCTACTCTTCCATTTCTTTTTTGGTATCTTTTACTAACTACTAGCAAAATATTCTTGAACCTATTCCAGATGTTCTTTATTGTTGGATATTTATTTGTTAGAATTCTTATTACCTTCTCTTCTATCTCTTTTTTGAAGTTGCTTCACTATTTTTCTGTTGAGTTCTAATGGTCTATCTACTTGTTGTTTGTATTCTTCCTGTTTATTAATTTATTTCAATAGCTATGTGATGTGCTGATCTTGAGGGCTACATTCTATGATCTATGTTGATCATCATACTTAGTGATATATGTGATATCTATATGATGTGTTGTATCAATGGTTTTGATACCCATATATAATCTAGTCTACTGCCATATTCACTTTTATTTCTGGCATATGTGTAACTCCTGTATTCAGGTTCATGTATCTATAAACATTTGTAAAGTCAAATATTATGAATGTATTAATTATATCCTTGTTGTACGCTTTCAGTCTTTTTTTTGTCTGAGTTCTGTCCAGGATTTTATGTGAGATCTTATTAAAATCTTCCAAAATAATTATAAAAAAGTTCTTGTTTGAGGCTTCTTGAATTGTACATTTTGGCCACTTGATTAATAACAGCTTTTATTTTACTTGGGTTGCATTTGTTAAACTATATATTGTGATTATTTGATACCTTATTTTGGCTCTAAAAGCCATATCAATAAATAAACCTCTATTTTGTCAAGTTCCAGAATTGTAGATGTGTGTTACTTATTTTTTATTGATTATTATGCCTACTCCTGATACTATCTGATACTGTGTATCTCTTATAGTCCATATTGTGAATTTATCTTACTCATTTGTCCATTTGTGATTATATGGTAGCCATATCTTTGTGATGTCTATAATATCATATTGCTCTTTATATACGAACATTGTAAGAGCTATTTGTTTGCTTTCTTTATTGATATCCTTGACATTTATTGTGCCAATTTTCCAATTTTTGACTAATATGTCTTTGTTATTAGTTATATCTATAAAATTTTGTTGTAATGTTTACTGTCTTAATATTGATTTATGATTGATGATATCTACTTTACCTTTTCTCTTAAAAGGTTCTCTTTGGACTTGTTCTGTTATACTATTGTGGAGAGTTGGAAACTGATGGAACTGTCTGTTGTGAAAGTTTAAAGAGATTTATTGCTTCCTTCATTATAAAGTTCATCTTGTTGAGTTGTTTTTGGTAAGCTTCCTGAGTCCTGAATCCTTGTGCTTGTGTTAGTTATTTATTCTTTATCATTGTTCTGTGTGGACTTTTCTAGCTCTTCTATGAGTTCATTTATGCTCTCTAGGTATCTGTTGATGTATTTCTGTTTTAAGGTATCCACTCTCTCATTCAGATCTTGCAGAATGTCTTTCATCTCTTTTATTTTTTTTCAGATTGCTACAAGGGCCTCCCAAATATCTTTATTGTATTGGCTATTGTCAAGGCTATCATATTTTAGTATGTTGACATAACCCCTTGGATTATCACCTGTTTTGAATCTTTTTATGTTCTTGAAACTTGGGTTGGTTCTGTGTATTGCCTGAGGTATAGCTCTCAGATTGTTAAACCTGTTAGTATATTATCTTGGAGGGAGAAATTTGGCAAGTGTATGAGTTGTGTTCTGGTGAGCTACAAATTAGGCATAATTTTGTTTTGCAGTTAATTTATTGTATTTGGAAGCTTTTGATTATGAATATAATTGATTTAGCCTCTTGTAGCTCTTCTAATCTGAAATGTGAAAACAGTGAATCTCTTGACTCAATTGTTATTATCATGGGAAATATATATCAATTTTGTCTTAGTGCTTGTGATTGTAACTGACAGATCTGCTATTGTTGTTCCTGGTGGTAATAGTGTCAGTATTGTACTAAACTGTTCCCTTTGTTTCTTGTTCTCATATGTTTTGTAGAAAGGAAAATTCTGCATGAGTAGAAATCCTTTGTAAGTGTCCAGTATTGATTGATTTCTATATAGTCCGATATATTAAAGAATATTATGTTTATAGTTTGGAAGAGTCCTGCTTTCTGCAAGGTAATATAATTGATACTAATTTATTCATCAAAAAACTCTACTAAATCTGTTTTGAAAAAGTATTGAGGGACATCCTATACTCTGATAGTGCAGGAGTTATTTTCTTGGGAACCTAGTGATACAGGTATTCTAAATTTGATATTTTCATAGTCTGTGATTTCTATTGCAAATACTTTTTGTACAACTTCTTGATTATTGAAAATGGTGTGATTTGCAGCTTGCTGGTTGAATATTCAATTCTCACATATTTCAGGAAGGATAGGTATCACATTTTTTGCCTGATGAAATTAAGTTTTTTCTTATGGTTTTATCCTGATATCCATTCTGGATTAATAAATGTTTTATATGATCTGGAAGGCACTTGCCTGTCATAAGTGTTTCGTAGTCTAGGTAGTCTTTTCTGCATGTCACTTTGACTCTCATAATTGTAGCCGATTTAATCAGTAATACTTAGTTACTTGTTCTATGCTTGCAGCTCTAAAATACTTCTGTTTTCTGCCTCCTTGATCATGATAGGAGATAATGTTCTGCTGCAACTGATATTATCCATTAGTTCTGCCATTTGTCTTATTTCTTCTGTCTCCATTTCTTCTGACTATGTGAATAAATTTTTCTTTTCCTTTCCTCCTAATTCTATCTCTTCTGGTTGTATATATGTATTCTCCTTTTCCTTCCCTTTACCTTTGTCTATAACCTTTTTTGGAAGTGCTGATCTGGTTCCAAGAGGTATGTGTCTGATTTATGATGCTGGTGTTATTGTTTTGACTTTCAAGACTCTATCATTATTATTACTGATCCTGTCAATATTGTATTTTGGTATCATCTATCTTTCCAAACTTCTCAGTGGCCTTGTGAAGGCTATCTTGAGAAAACTTGCTACTTTGTAGCTGGAAGCAAGTTTTTTTCTATTTTTGCCCAATCAAAAAATTTTTATGATTTTGAAATTTTTTGGGAAAGAGTTTTTTTTTTTTTACCAATTTTTTAATTATATATAAAAAAGATATTTATATAATAAAATCTTAATACTTTTCTTAAAATAACTTGAAATATAACTTCAAGAGTTATTTTTAACTTTTTTTTTTTGTTTATAAACTGTTTTACATAAAACTTGACTTTTGGTAATCAAGAAAAATTATAAATTTTTTTAATAATAATGAAAAAAAAGTTTTAAAGAAAAAAAAACTAACTATAAAGTATTTAAAGATTTTTTTAATCTTTAAAATAAGAGATTATAGAGATTGTTTTTTTCTATAATAAAAAAGTTTATTTTTTTAACTGTTTAAATTCTCTTATAATTTCTTTATAATTTTTTAAAAAATTTTTTCTACTTTGATTTGATTTCAAATTTTTAAATATTATAATTATTATTAAAAATAATTAATAATATATAGTAAATATATTAATTTATAAAATATAATAAGCTCTTATTAAGGATCATCTGACCATACACAAAAAAGATATTTGCAAGAAGTTTTTTTATTTTTTGCTAATAAAGTCTTAATATTTTCATTAACACAACTTGAAATATGACTCCAAAAGTCACTTTTATACTTTTTTTCTTGTTTACAAACCTTTTCACTCAAAAACTGGACTTTTAGTGTTCAAGAAAAATTAAGCAATACCTTTGATATCAATAGCAAGAAAGTTCACAAAGAAAGAAAATCTGACTGTAAAGTATCTAAAGGCCTTTCTAATCTTTGAAGCGAGAGATATATAGAAATTTTCTGTAGTAAAAAGACTTGTTTTCTCCCCTTTTGACTGTCTATGTCCTTTTAAAGCTTCTACTTTCATGGTTTTTTAGGAAATTTTATCTACTTCAGTTTAATCCTGAATTTTGGATAGCACAAATTCTTACCAAAGATGATTGGTTAACATAAAACAAATTAGTTTTTGAAATGTAAATAAGCTTCTATTGGTTACATTTATATGTTCTGATAATGTCATTTGTTATTGAAAAGAATGTTCTAGAAATGTTTATCCTTCAAAAACTTAAGTTCCTTAAGAAATATATCCATGATACTAAAAGATTAAGAGATGAATAATGTGAATTGCAAGTTCATATCTCTTCCCTAAGTTCTTTAGATAGTGACAAAGCTTTAATGGACAAAAGTTGAGGTCTAAATACTTTTTTTGAAATATCTCAATCTGGTGCTCATTTAAATAAAAAACTAGTTGAATTGACTTATTTGATACTATAAGTGATAACAAAGAAGATTTCTTCTGAGGCTCAAGAGAAGTAAGAAGACTATTTCAATCAGATAAATCTTTTTTAAAAATCAGATTGCTTTCTTTTTAGATTTTTTAGTAAGACCTTGAATTGTTTTCCTTTCTCAATTTCTTTTTTTTTCTTTTCCCTTAACTTAGTAATTCATGGTTTATGAGCAATCTACAGTTAATGATGGGTCCCTAAAGTATTTAGCATATAAAATTTCGCAGAGCACTTATGTCCTTTTTTGAGGGACAAAAATTCATGGCTCTTTACTTTAATAGGGACAAAAGTCAGGAAATGTTATAAATCAATGATTTAGATAATAGAGAACAATTGTAGATAGTTTTTTTATAGTTATTAATTTAAAAATTTTAATGTTTTCTAGTGAGGAATATTTGACTTATGTCCCTGCCTCCCCCTTTAAGGACCCATCTTTATCTACAGTAACAAACTGTTGGCAATGACCTTATTGAATAGATATTATATATCAATCCTCTAGAAGAGTAAAATATTGTCCCCTAGATCTAACTTAGAGTACTTAAGTATAATGATAAGTTGGTCATTATATGAAAAATCCGTAATATTATAGATAGTTATACAATTTTTCAATAAAGATCAAGCCATGTGATATGATTGTGGGTTAAATAATAATAATAATAATAATAAGCTCTTATTAATTATACTTATATATTTTGATAATATCATTAATAATTAAAAAGATAGTAAAATAGATACAATAATCTTTTTCTGCTAATCCTCAAAATTTCAGAAAATTTCCTTTTATAGTAATTTTCTAAAGAAAAAACTCTTTTCACAAAAAACAATCTCAAGGAGAGATAACAATAGAAATAACTCCTCCCCCTTTACAATATACACTTGACTCTTGATAACAAGGAAGGAACTATGCTAGTCAATAACAATATCCTTATATCCTTGTTTTGCTTAAGGAAGAAGAGAAAGCAAGGACAAACTGATTCACAGTAGGCTTCTTGAGATCCAACATTAACTTAATAGAGCTCTTAACCAGGCCAGTGCAGATTAACGCTTTTCTAGATACTAAGAGAGGTTCCAAGAACAATAATTCAAACTGACAAATCAGTTCAAAGTCAAGGCTCCAATAACCTAGAAGAACATCCAGATCTCTTGGGTTAAACAATAAAGATTAGTAGTAAACAGTCACAACAACTGATCTATCAAACTCACATCACACAAACACAAACATGTAAAAGTGAATATAATTTAGTCATGACAAAACAACAACTCAAGACACGTCAACACATCACAAAGAAGTAAGACGTGTCAATTAGACCATATCAAGAGCAATAAACAAGTAATCCACATGTAGATAAATAGGATCAGCATTACAATTAAAACATGTGAAGAAACAGTATATTGATACTGATTATCCAATCATATAACCCAAAATAGTATTGTGTTTATAGATCAGTGTGAAGAAAAACAACAAAACACCAAAACAACCTGATACACGTAATAGTTTTTCCACCTCACATGACAATATGACACATAAAGAGCAAAATATTATTAGAATTTTGAAATGACGTGAGCAAGAAATCCTTAGAGTACTTGGAAACGTCACTACCAGATATGATTCTCAACAAGAGCTATGGGAAACAAAAATACTACAACATAAGCTAGGACATAAACTAGGAAACCAACCACAAATCAAAATAGGAGCAATTCATGTAACCTCAATACTAGATAACATCTTAGCAACTCTATTAAATATAGATCCTGAAATCTTGATGAAAGAGCAGATATTAAGAAAATATATCCTCAATTTGTGAGAAAAGGGTCAAGGCAAGAAACAAGACCTCGAAGCTCCTATGTTTAAAGATAAGGTGTGTAACATCTTAACAATCAAGGCAGGAAACCATACCGCAAGTTACGTGATGAAAGAACCCAGGGGAACAAATAATATCCTGATGGATATTCAATCAACTTCTATAGAAACAAAGGAAATCCTATCAATTAAAGAAGTTGAAATGAAAGACCAGAATACATCTGAACCAATAAAAACAGCTGCAATTAAGAAAATAGTTCAAGGAACCTGTATTACAGAAAACGTTTCTTACAATACATACAACAGAATATGAGGTTCCATAGTCAATCCCTATTTCATCAAACAAACAGGTACAATTAAATTGGGAGTGCTTCAAGCTACATTACCAGGAGATAACAAAGAAGAAAGAATCAAATACCTCAAAGAAACTCTAAGTATCTTCAAGAGACAAAATCTTTTCAAGACTGAGTTCATCAATGATAATCACTGGATCACTTTTGGTATTAATGAAGAAGAGGATGCAGCATGATGTTTAGAATCAATTAATAAAAAAGAAGAAGAAAACTTCTCCATCAAGAGAATGGATCAAAACAGAAGCACACACCCAGCCTTTCAGAAATATGCTCTGAACAAAAGATTCTTCAAGTCAGAAAGCTTTCTTTTAGCAAAAAATAGATCAAAGTATATTACATTGATGGATACAGAACACAAATGTAATAAACAATCAATCAGGAAGATGATGGAAGAATATGAAGAAATAGTCAATATTCATGAATATAGTATGGCTTTTCACTAAAAAAGATTCAGAATCCACCTCTTCGCACATCATGAGCATGCCAAATTGGAACAACATTAAGTACTCAAGATTAAAGCCAATCAACTAAGATTATTAATAGTCCAAAAAGAACTAGATAATCAAGAAGTAACCCAAATACTTAAAGAAAGAAAGCGTCACTCCTTAAGACTATATGGGGTAAAGAGAATATCTATAGAACTGATCTCTGAATTACTCAGTTATACAAAAGCAAAAGCCTCTTATATATCAAGGAATAAGGTTACACTAATATTAGAAGATTATATAGTAATATACTTTGAAAATGAGAAAGACTTGAAAGAGGCTCTTCAGCAACAAATCAGTATTGAGAATCAAAGGCTTATATAGAGTGCAAAAAATCATTACCAGTGACAATGTAGGTTGTCTATAGACTCAAACAACTTATCTGAATCAAATATATTGAATAATTCTACTAAAATTAAAGAAAAATAGAGATATGAGACTCATAGAAAGAAAACAAATGATCATATGAAAATGGAATACCAGAGTACGACACCAATAAGTACTAGAAATAGCAAAAATTACCATATAAGAACTAACAGACATATAACAAAAACAGATCCACTAGCCACTGGTAGCAATAGGGAATCTTTAAGATGAAGAAGAAGTCAATTTTCATATAGAGAGATGCAAAGTCAAGAAGAAGAAGAAAATAGTGATACCAACTCTAACCAACAAGGAAGACAAACAACAAAATGAAAATCAAAAGCCTTCAATTAAATCCAAGCCAAGAATCCGAAGTATCTCAATTATGCAAATTAATTGAAAAACTTGGCAAAAGGATCGACAAACTGAAAAAAGATCTACTTAGATAGAGGGCCAACTGCTCCTAAAAGGAGTGCCAATCCAATCACAGAAATATTGGGAATACCCGCGCACTATTCCCAATATTCAAATAACTAACAAGGGCAAAGCATAACAGGAAGAGCAAATTAGTATACAGGATCAACAGTATGATAAAGACCTTGAGACTTTCCTCCAAATAAAAAAATTTGCATTCATAAATAGAAAAATACTACTAGAAAAAGAAAAACAAGCGACATAGATATAGAAAAGAAAGTAATAAGAATCAGAACACACAATGTTAGAGATATCATCGATAAGACAAATCAATAGAACCTTATAGAAGAAATACTAGAGCAAGGTATTGGAATTATGGGTCAATGTGAAACAAAGTTAACCAAAGCAAAGGCAAAATGGGCCTTTCAAAACCAAGGGATGTACAAACACTTCCACAGTGCCA
>CAJVPT010004140.1:0-13977 GCA_910592055.1 Acaulospora colombiana
ATATATTAAAATAAATAATTATTTAATAAATATTCATTACATTTATCAAATCTTGAAATTATATGAACTATATTATTATTATTTTTTTTTAATGCACAAAAATAGGTCCACTTTATTAAGTGTAAAAATGATACATATTACTTTAAATTACAAAGCGATTTTGTGATATATTTTCTCTATGTATTTTTCCCTTTTATCTTCTAAGAAAGCCAGTTTGTTAAGTAAACCCCCTGTGGCTTGTTGTCTCTTGTGGAGAAACTAATGTGCCTAGGCTCTGTTAGTGTACTATGAGTATATGTTGAAGATAAATGTGTTCCCATTGATTATATTAGTAATTAGGCTTGTATTTATTTCTGCTGCTATATTCTGGATATGCTGATGCTAGGCTTTTTTCCATTTTTGTTTTTTCTTTATTATTGTTGTACTGTTAGGTTCATTATTTAGTTTCCATTTGTGGAAGTGGTAGCATCTGTCTTGCCATATATTGAAGGTAATGAATCAGATGCATCTAATTATTTCCTGGACTGTCTCTTCTATTTTGCTTCCCTTTAGCATAGGGCGATAAATTGTATGATATCTCTAGTGATTCCACCTCTTATAATAATATCCCAGGTATTGTATTTGTTTGCTTTTTCGAGTACTTCAGCTTTGATGTTTGTTATTGATGGTTTTTCCATTCTTGTTGTGATTTCTATGCTGATCGTGTTGGCGATAAGATCTTTGATATCTAGATCATGTGCTTTGCATAGAAAGGGGTAGTTGTGATTCTCTATATCCTGACATCTGAAATATTTACTTGTTGTGTATATACTTGGGTACTGTTTGTGCAGTATCATTATTATTGAGAGTTCTTTATTCCATAGTTTGAGTGAGTATGTACATAGTCTTTGATTCCAGAGATCACTGGGTGGGGAGTTGATATTAGATGGGTGCAGATTGCGGATTGAGTTATTCCAGTCTATTTGTTTCCTTTGATTATTTATTAGGTCTGAGTTATGGTTTAGTGTATTCCATGCTATTGTTTATTTGATTTGATGTACAGTGTCTATGGCTTTCCTTATACTCTGTATAACTTCAATATTGTTGATTTTGTATACTAATAGATTTGTGTTGTGGGAGTGTTCTGTTAGAGTTGCAGTATGTAATGTGTCATGCTCTTTGAGACATTTTTTGGCTAGTTGGTCTGCCTATTTATGACTTGTTGGAGTGTCCTCTGCTGTTACTGTATACCATGTGATGTTGAGTCGTCTTTATCTGATTGTGTATAGAATATGATCTGTGATCCTAAGGTATTTGCGCTTTTTAGTACTACAGCTGGTTGCTTGTTGAATCTTGCTGATGGCAGTGGTTGAATCAGAGAAAATATGACAGGACATGTTATGTTTGGGGAGATATGTGGCTATAGTAATAGCCAGGAGCTCTATCAGATTACTGGAGTCTTTGATTGCAATTCGTAGTGAGATTTCTAGTGTTGTGTTATTCTCGTCTTGCAGGATGATTTCTGTGCTGATGTGATTGGGGTCTAGTGTTGGATTGTATGCAATATCACAATAGATGTTGATGCTGGTCGAAGGGAGGATGCTGTTACTGATTTCTTTGATTTGAATAGTAGTTTCTCTTGGCAGTCTAATGAGCTTGTTGAGCTGAAGAATGTGCTATGACAATAGATCTATTTTTACTGCTTCTATAGGTTGATTTGGGTGAGTCCACCATCTGCTTATACTACTGAAAGATATTTGCATTCTTAGCATTGTTGTCCCGTTGTTTGTTGATGAGGAGCGGGTGATAGAGGCTACTGGTATTTTCACTAGGTCTGTGTTAGCCACCTTGATGAACCATTTATCACTCCTTCCATCAGTTATGTTTGTGTCCTTGCATCCTGTGCAAATAGATAGTGGCGAGTTGTTTGAGTGTCAGTAGTATTTTATTTTGGTGTGTGTTGTGTCATTGCTGATTCTTTTCTCAATGATGATCTTGTTGTTTAGAAAGGTAGTATACCATGCTGATGTGCTTGTACTGGTGGTTGCTGATTCGATTTGAGCAAATGTGTTAAGGTTGTTAGAGTTGTTGGAATCTTGAAGGAAGTTGTTTGCAATCAGTAAGAGCTCATGATACCAATTTGGCTCTTTTTTTTAATGGATTTGTTATGTAGGCCACTGATCTGGTGCCAGAATAGTGGTCGTATTTTATATGTACTAATTACTTATTCGATATATTTGATTATGTGCTGTCATAGGGATACTTTGTAATCAGAGTACCATTGCTGGTCCATAATTTGACCAATGTGATGGAGTTCTTCTTGATTCTCTGGCTTTTTGTGAGAGATTACTGTCATCCAATTTTGTTGTAGGTTGTGAAGCACGTCGTGATAAAAGTTATGACCTTTTTTAAAGATTGTAAGGCAATGTTCTAGGATACTGTCTTTTTGCCAAGCATGCCATTGTAGATTTTGTATTCTATTTTGACATATGTGTCCTACTGTGGATGAGCTATTGTGAAGGTCCTAAAGATCACTTGCATGCTTTTAGAGTTGCCTTGATATTACTTTATGAACTGCGTAATGAGTTTTGAGATACATTATGGAATCTGGTGCTGACCATGCTAGACTTGCTTTGTATTTCATGTTGCGTCTAATTCTTCTATCAATTTTTCTAGTTCAGATAGTGCAAGGTCTAGGCCATGGGTCAAGTATTCAATTGTTGGAAAGAGGACATTATTGATGATATATTTATGCATTTTGTCAGTACTCGACTTTCTTTCAGTTATACTGCAGATAAAGTTGGTTTTCTTCCATATCAGGTTTCTCTGGTGTTTTTTCCCTTTCTTGGGTTCATATCAGACTTCTAATACTCTGATTGCATTGAGATTATTAACTGGTTCAATTAGATAGTTGCTAACTTTGATTTTGTCTGGTTTGTGATTGATCACTAGAAGTTCAGATTTGTATGGATTTACAGTTATATTATTCAACTCGTAAAATGAGTTGCTGATCTTGATTATGTCTGTGAGTCTGCTTTTGTCTTGTGTGATGGAGGTGGTGTCATCCATGTAAGAGACTATAGATATATTGATTTTAGATGATGTTAAGCTATTTGGGTCTTGTCTGTGTGTTTGTAAAGTATATCCGGGCATTTTATCTATTCTACTGATGAGTAGGTCATAGTAAATTCACCATAAAATTGGGAAGATAGTGTTTACCTGGTCGATTCCCTCTTGTACTTGGTATGGTTCAGTATTGCTGAAATAAGTAATGACTTTATTTTCTCTGTTGAGAAGCAGTTGAGAATGATGTTGATTAATTTTTTTGGTACTTTGATTCTCTACAAGGCTATACCGAGGCACTCAATGTTGACTGTGTTATATGCCTTGCTCATATCCTGGAAGAGCATATAGCAAGGACTAATGGATTCTCTTGCGTCTTCCTGAATGTTATTAATTATGCTGATAGGTTCTTTGGTGCTCTGATGAGGGAGTGCAGTCCAGTTTTGTTCTATGAGAATTTTATGTTCTGATATGACTTTAGTAAGTCTATTAGTGAGTGCTTTTGTGAAGATCTTTTTGATGAATTTGAGGAGGATAATGGGTTGGATTATGTTGATATCATGTTCTTAGTCTTTGGATTTAGGAATAGGGTATATAGTACCTCTTTTCCATTCTGTGGAAATCTCTTTTCTAGAGAGTATAATGTTGAA
The DNA here is from genome assembly GCA_910592055.1 of Acaulospora colombiana. NCBI lineage: Eukaryota > Fungi > Glomeromycota > Glomeromycetes > Diversisporales > Acaulosporaceae > Acaulospora > Acaulospora colombiana. The sequence continues at coordinate 3,693 of CAJVPT010004140.1, forward strand.
AAAGGCTCTGATATTTCAGATAGTGTCCTTGTGTAGATGCTTGAAAGCAAGGTAAAGGATATTGGATGGGCCAGGTGTAATTTGTTACTGCATTTGTTAATGATTTCTTGGATTTTATCTACTGTGAAGGGTTCTATTGTTGATATGTACCATTCCTGATCTATGTATCCTTTCGAGAGGTATTCAGTCTCCCAGTCACTATCGGCAATTTCTTGGATGTCTCTGTATCTGGTCCATTCTTGAAAGTGGGTACAGATAGTCTGTTTAATTTCTTCAGGATCTGTGATGACTTCTCTATCTTCTTCCTTGCCCGTAATTAGTCTTATGGTTATGATACTACATTTAGGTTGATTAAGTAGTGATCTGATCATTTGTTTTTTATCAGTGTGGAACCAGTTTTGTCATCTGAGCTTGAAATTTTTGATATCTGCTTTTATTTTCTCACTCGTTGCTTTCTTGTGTCTGTTTTTTTCTATTATAATCCACTGATCAATTTCTTCGATCAAGAAATTGAGGTTGGTGTTCTCATCTATGGGCTTGATGGGAACTTGCTCCTTGATGTTGTTATAGATTGTTGTTATTCTATCGAGGCTAAAGAGTGCAGAGTTTTTTCTGAGATAGCAGAGTTGTTTCCTAAGTTCGTTGAGTTGAAGGAGCAAGATGGGCTTGGTATTTGGGAAGGATTTGTATTGTTTCCTTTTTCTTTCGTTGTATTGTTCAATGTGTGAGTGGGCTGCTTTCAGGATCCAGTTTCTGAGGGTTGTCCATAGCTTGCTGATATCAGTTTTGTCTTCTATCATTTGATACTATCTGTGCATTTTGTCATCTATTTCCTTGGTGAACTTTGTCCATTATGATTTAGTGGTGGCAACCCAGTTAAATCTGATGTTTTGAGATAGATGTCTGAAGTGCTTTGTGAGATTTTCCAATTTCCAGGTTTCGATGAGGGTGATTACAGCTTTATGATCGGTTGAGATAGGGGATCATTAGTTATATATGAATCTATTGAGCACCAAGTTGGACGAGATGATATCCAAATTGCATCTATTCTGCTTCGTGTGGTGTTTGTGTACCAGTTTGGGGACCATGTTAATTCATTGCTGTTAGGATTGTGATATTGGAAGGTGTTGACCATGTTTAGGTTATAGAGCTCTGCGAAGAAAGAAGATGGTTTGTTCACAAAGTTTTTCTTGTTTGGGCTGTATTTTTCCTTGTTGGTGTTTGGGTGCATATTGAATTCTCCAGTGAAAATTATATGCCAGTATACCTGATTTCTTTAAGTAATGAGATCAATAATTTTTTTTGATAGTCTTGTACATTGAGGGCCAGTGGTTGCAGGAAGATAGGTTCCAATAATCTGTATGTATTGTTTTTTTGGGAAAGCAAGATCAATGGTATGGATTCTACCTTCTATTCTCTATATTTTAATAGCTCTATCTATGAGATCTTGTCTGAGTATGATTCCGACTCCTGTGCTTTTACCTATTCCTTTCCACCATGTTGTAAAATGTTGGGTTTTCCAGGGTGGATTATCGATGTTTTGGTTTGTTTCTGTCGAGATGATGATATTCCATTTATTTAGTTTCCAGGATTCAATCCAGAGGTCTCATTTTAGGGCCATATCTTTTGTTTATTATATTCAGTTACTTTTTGGTGGTTACTGGGGTTCAAACCCAGACCTTTTATATGAAACCATGTTCACTTATCATATATTAAACAAGGCTTTATACATATTTGAAGTAAACCTATCTATATGAGTAGCTATATATATCCTACTTCTATATATAAGTTCTACACCTTTTTGTGGAAAGATGTGCGATTCCTTCTTAATTATTCCTGATTAGTTCTTATTAAGAGTAGTTCAGTTATCAGGCCATCAAATTTTCTTTATTCTGAACTTCTTCGGTATTTTCAAGTTCTTTGTAGTAATCAGCGGATTTCTTCTCCAATCAAGGCCTCCTGATAGTCAAGTCTGTAAAACCCGACACAGACATATGCTTGAGTTCTTGATATGTCGGAAGCTGTTCATCCCAGTCTTGACCTTCATAACTTCCTTTAGAGGCATGCTACCGGTTCAATGTCTACTCTTCTTATTATCCTTTTTTGATAATATAGCCGTGTCAAGGACATAATCCTATTCAATTTCGGATATTCAACCTGATCACAATCCATATATAGATCAGCTTGTATTACTTAGAAACTCTAGTCGACTGGTGATAGACAAGCTATACTTTGAAACATCAGTTACTGTATATACAGTTATGCCAATGGATGCAGATCACTACCTGCTTTCAGAGGTTGCCCCTGGAGAATTTGATTGTGGTTCTTGTGATCTGACCTACGAAGAGCTAACTACTGCACTATAGACCCGTAGGTAATGAACTATATTATCTATTGCTCCTATATCGATTAAATTATATATATTTGTTAATTTAAAATATATGCATTTATATATATATAGGGGTTTTTTTTTATTTAAAATCAAGCTATTGTACTAATGCCAATTGAAGTAAAGGTTTTTGAATTATTTCATTAAGCTTTAATATTAATAAAATCTAAAAGTATATTAGTTTTGAAACAAAATAATAAATACATTTTTAACAATTATATTTATCTTTCTATAACAGATTCCATTATCTGTCATATATTTATAAAGTTCTTCAGAATTCATTCTAACCAATACATTACTAAACCATGAGATATTATGATAATTATTAGATGCCCAGATAATACTACCATTTTCTATTATAACTGGTTCAAAAATTATTAATATAAAATTATTTATAGAAGTATTTGAAGAATTAAAATAATGATTTAAAGAGTTTTCAAGATTTTGAATCCTAGTATAAAAGTTTCATTATTCTTTGAGAGTTTTTGAAGTACTTCACTTATTGTATTGTTTAAATTTTTTGAATCAAATTCCCAAAGTTTATTTAAAAATGTAAATAACTTTGGAGTTGTTAAAAGGTTCTTGGAGCTTTGCAAAAATTTATTAATTATTAAATTTCTTTGATTCTATATAATATAAAATGATATTATATATTTTAAAATTTGTTAATCTTATTACGAACAAACTTTTTGCATTAGTTGATCCTTGATATTTTTTTATTACTTAAATAATATGGTTGTTTAACATATTCTTTATGAAGACTTTCATAGGTATCCCAAGTAAATCCATTTATAACTCCAAATTTTTGAATAGATAAGACTATGTGATATATCCATAAATATAATTTTAGAAGTTTTAATTGTGAAGCTGAAAATCTTTTCAATGTTTTTACAAATCTTCATGTCAAAGAATTTATAGATTTCTATTATAATATATATTTTAGAAATTTTATAACATAGTTATATAAACAACTATTTCATATTTCAAATTTTTTTAAATCACTTTCAAAAAACTTTTCATATTTACTAAAAATATATATTTCATTCTATTCTTGATAAATTATTGGTAATTCTTTGATATTTACATTTTGTATATTTTTATCACATATATTATCCATTACAAAAATCATAATTTTTTTTTAGATTTTTATATTTATCTATAATTAATCTTATAATAGATTGAAAACCATATGAAAAAATCTTTAATCCAAGAAATCTTGAAATTTTTGTAAGTCTTCGATCTATTTTATTTAATAGTGAAAGATCTCGAAACTCTTTTAATAACTCCTAGATATATTCAATTTGATATTGAAAAAGACCAAGATCAAGATGATGCATTTTATCAGATACAATTGCTTTATATATATTCATATCACTATAAATTAATAAAAATTAATTTAGTTTATAATAAATAAATTATCTATAAAAACTGTAAAAATTTATGGAATACTTCAAAAAAATTATTATATTTTTTATTGATACTGATTTTGTTAGATTTGATTAAAACAATTATTTTATATTTTTATAACTCTGAGGTATTATATTACTTTTTTATAAATTTATTTCTGCAAGATTGTCTTTTGTAATTAAGCAAAAATAACAAGGATTATTTGAATTACTTAATTTATAAGTTAAACAAAAAAATGCAGTTTCATGCCAGTCAACTATAATTATGAATATTTTTGGAAAAAATCGAACAATTTTGTTCTCTATTAAAAAATTGATTCTATCTTTATTGAAATTAATGGCTAAATAAGATTTCTAGATAATTGTAAAATGTTTCACATACAATTTTTTTTGAAATTTTGTGATTGTTTTTCTGTTATTTTCTGATTTGATTATTGATAAATATTCTAATAGTTGTTTTGCATCTAGTTTATTACACCTCAAAGTTAATATATTTCTTAATGAAATATATATTGGATATAATAAACTTTTTCCAAAGTATTACATTTGGTTGCATCAAAATATAAAATTACTAAAAGTAATTTAGCATCCTTTGGAATAGAATTCTTTGCATCTCTCTATCAGTCACAATTATTTTGTTCTTTATATGTTCATTTTTTATCATTCTATAAAAAAAATAATTAATAAATAAGTAAAATTAAACATTTAACCTAAAATAATTTAATTATCAGATTATTTTAATATAACATTTAAAAGTTTTTTGAAAAATCTTCAAAAATATTGGGAATCTCCAGAATATTTTTAATATAACTAATAATTGACCAATGATATAAAAAGTATTCTATATTGTTATAAGATAATATGCAAGTTTTGAAATAATCTAAATTCGTCTGTTTTATATTATTCATAAATTTACTCTATATCCTTGTTAAATATTTTTTGGCAAAAAACTAATTGATAAACTAAAATGTTTATTAAAAAAAGAAATTATTTCATTTCCAGTTAAAGTATTGAGATTATTTTTTAAAATAAGTGTCATTAAATATATATATATTTTATTAGAAAATTTATTAAAAATATCTTTAGAAATTTCTGAAGAATTATAACTATCTAAAGGTTTTTTTAAAAAATTAATATTATAAGAATCTTCATTTGAGAAAATATTATTTTCAAGAAAGCTAATATATATTGTAGGACTCTAAAACAATTAAACATAAATTAATAAATAAACATAAATAAGCAAATAAATATTATTGAATACCTTCAAAATGCCTTTATATTTTCAAATGATTATGAAATAGTTGGAAGTTCTGACTTATTTAAATCATCATTAGATTCATTATTAGAGTTTACAGTCAATATGCATTTGCTTATATGCCTTGTATAAGAGGAATGTCTTAAAAATATACATTAATAAAATTGACATTTGTAATACATTATAAAAGACTTTGAAGAACTTCAAAAAATATAAAATTGATCAATAAAATATAATTTTAGCTAATCAAAAATTTAATTTATAAGTTGGCATAATTTTGTCAATATAATTTCAATATTATTTCATTTTTAAAGCTATAAAGTAATTTTTGAAAGATGATAAAGAATCACATATGGGCATAATATGACATAACTTCTTGGGATTTGTGTTATATAAGGTCTTTAAAGTTCTTTTTTTTTATTAATGTCAAATAAAAAAAAGAAATACATAACATATTTCAATAAATAATTTCAGGTTCAAGCTTTAAAAAATTATAAAGAAGTATTTCGAAGCTCTCTAAAAAGCCCAAGAGTACTTTTGGTACTCTAGATTAAGCTGAAGAATAAAGATCAATATCTCAAACTGAAATGGAAACAGAGCTGTCCTAGAAGTGATTAAGATCCTCTAGTTATTTTCTAGAATCTTCAACTATTAGGAGGTTGTCCAAAAAATTTTTAGATATATTAAAAAAGATGTAACTATTTAAATAAATACTAATTTGTATATTTAGTTTCTAATATAATAATGGAGAGGCTTTTGAAATCCCATAAAAGTTTTTATAAAAAATTTTATCAGTTATTAGAATATCAAAAAGCTGTCGAGGATAAGGTTACCTACCTAGAAAATGAAATTCACATAAGTCAACATTTAATCATAAATAAGATTTTATTGAGGTAAGGTTTAATTTTTAATCTTTGAAGAACTTCAATAATACTTTAAATTCTATAATAATATGTGATCAAAAGTATTACGAAAGAAGTCTTTTTTGAAAAAATATATGTGAATCCTGAAGATTTTTGCTAGCATGCAGAGGAATATTTTCAACAAGAATATTCAGAGTTCTTTGATGGCCTCGCAAAAAAACATTGAAAGATATATTATGAAAAGTATATTTACCAAGTGATAATTATTACAGTTATTAATAATACAAATAAATCTATTAATAATATTATTTATTTAATAGCTTGTGAAACAACACAAATTACTTTGAGAGATCATGACTTCAAAAATTCAGGATGGCATATTTTTAGTCTTTGGTGAAAACTCTTTGGATACAATCAATACAAATGTAATCACTATTAAAATTACAGCATGAAAAAATTTGCAAAAAATCCTGAAGTGCTTTAAAAATCTTTATGTCTATTCTAGGAAGGAAAACCAAAGCATAATGACATATATTCTTGAAAAAGTTTGGCCAAAAGAGGATGCTTCCAGGGAACAAGTTGCATTCGCTATCGCAATATGTCAAATGATTCTAAATCTACGTAATGAAAATATTTTAATTAATGAAACATTAATTAAAAGCAAAATAGAAAAAAATAAGATGAGTTTTAAAAATCTTTGAAGTATTATAGAGTTAGTTGTTTACTAATAAAATATATTAGGAAAAAATTAAAAAGAAAATCGAATTTACAGAAGACAATTCAAGCAATAAAGATCAAGAAATGCATGAACAGAAAGATATTGAATTTCAAAGTACTCTGGAGGAAGTAGAAAATGATGAAAATGATTTGGAATTGCAACTAGAAAATGTAGAAATAAAAAGGTCTACTTCAGCAATAAGTAATGTAAATATAAATAAATAATAAAAATATATAAAAAAAGTAATTTTCAATAAATAAATTTTTAAAAATAAATATTTTAATAATAATGTGAAGTTATTTTATTATAATTTAAAACATTCAAAATTCTCTAGAGACTTCTAACAATGACAGAGTGCCTCCGGAGTTTTAGACCCAAAAATCTCTAGAGATCTTTGCCAAAAAAATTTCTTAATATAGTTTAGCTATCATATAATTGCTCAATATATATCTATCAATTTTTTTAAATATTAATAAATACACTATACTACTACCTTGATCATGAGTTTTAAAAAAAAAAATATTATTATTATTACTAATTAATTGATGAGTCTATTGCTAATTTCTAATTACTTACATAATTTAAAGTAGGTTACAAAAACATATAAGAGTTTAATCCTATATAGACATGTTTAGTATTATAATAATTAAATAAAGTAAAAACTTGAAACATAAATTTAATCAAGTTGAAAATAATAATTTTCTTATTGCCTATTTAATTTTAAATCTTATAATTTTTTTATTTAAATCATTTTTTGTTATTTTAACTTCTATTGGTTTTTTTTTTTTTTTTAACCCTTTGTCAGGTTAGTTAAGTGTGCTTTATTAAACATTTGTAAGCTGTACATATTAAATGAAATGCTAAAGCTAAATCTCTAACTAACTCACTCATTTTGGTTGTATTACCTCTCTAAGTGCAACTTTGGAAGTGATTTATCGCTCCGTTAGAGGTTCAAATGAAGACCCTTTCAACTTCTAACATTATTGCCTACAGGTCACTACTGCAGATTTATTTTAACTTCTATTGTTTTTACACTTATTATTTTTATTCATTATTATTTTTTTTTTTTTACTTTTTTTTTTTATATATTAATAGTCAGGCTAAATTGTAATTTATTAATCAATTAAAAATATAAGTATATTTTTATTTAAGTAGTATACAATAATATATACTATAGTTAAACATTTCTATCAAATTTAATAAACTTATTATAAGCAATAATAGTTTTAAGTTTGGTTTCAAGAACAATATTTTACTCCATAATAGTCTTTGAATAAATACTTTTTTAGTTCATCACTTTATTGTCAATAGGTTATCACTATCAAATATCCTATCAAGTTACTGGAATACAGCAAACTACAAAAAAATAGATTGATAAAAGAAGAAAGAGAATATTTAAAAATGTCCAAATGGACTTATAAAATGATAAAAAAAGAAAAAAAAAAAAAAAACTCTCTAATTTCTTCCAAAGACTTATTTCTCAAGATTTTTTTTTAATAAGAAATGTTTAATTAGAATATTTTTTATTTTTTTAATTATCTAGAGAACTTATTCATTCTTGATCTTGATTTTCTTCTTGTATACCGTCTAAGAGGACTTATCTTCTAATGAAAGCCTTTACTTCTAGAATATACTTGGCTTCAACTTTCTTTGAGCAGAAATTTTTTTATTTACCTGTGATAAAAAAATAACTTATAATGGATCTCAAATTCTTATATGATCCAATAAAAACTGAGCCATATTGTTTTAATATAATATCTTTCAGCAATCATATCTAGTTAAAGAAATTTTACTAGTGAATATTTTATATTATTCAAAAAGTCAGATTCCTCAAGAATCTTTTTGTTTTGTAATAATGGAAGGCTCATAAGGATGATAAGAATTTTTGTTAATTACAATATTCTTCAATAACATTTGGAAAGCTTAGTATGAACTAAAGACTATTTAGTTTTATTTTTAACTGAGATAAGAAAGAGACCTTGGTCTTGAACTTTGTTTAATCAGAATATAAGAAAAAAATCTCAGCTTGAACAAATAATAGCTTTTTTATTACCTGGGACTTGTTGCTTATATCTTATTAGTTTTATTGAACTTAATCTATAGGTTAATTCAATTGAAGGAGTAGAATAAGAATGAGGTACCAATTAATTCTTTTTATTATCAATAATATTATTAGAACATATAAGGTAACCAATAGATATTTGTTTACATTTAGCTACTAATATAGTTTATGTCCATCAATTATATTTTGCAATAGATTGTGTTATCTAAAATTTAGGATCAAACTAAGGTAAACACAATTTTTCAAAAAATCAAAAAATTTAAATAACTATAAGAGGAAAGAAATAGTATACAACCATTTTAAAAATTTAACTTAATGTTTATTACCTCTCATTACAGAAAACTCTATAGGCATACTTCAATATAAATGGCTTTGAGTATTATACTATTAGTTTTTCTTTCTTGCAGAACTTTCTTGCTATAAGTAAAAAAAGATATTTTTTGACTTTTCTAGATCCTAGAAAGCCAAGTTTTTGTTTGAATATAAATATAAATAAGAAAAAAGTTTTTAAAATATCTCTTGAAATAAAACTTCAAGTTGGTTTAAGGATAATATTAGACTTTATTAACAAAAAATAAAATTTTCTTATAAATATTTTTTTTGTATATAAGCAAAAAATTAATAAAAAGAGTTTGTTATTTTTTTTTATTATTATACATATATTCTATATTTATATACTTTTGATTTAATAAAAAAAAATTCATAGTAACTTTTTTTGCTGATCCTCTGATCACACACAAAAAAGATGTCCACAAGAAGTTTTTATATATCTTTACTAATAAAGTCTTAATACTTTCATTAAAACAACTTGAAGTATGACTTCAAGAGTCGCCTCTACCCTTTCACTTTTGTTTACAAACCTTTTCACTCAAAAACTTGATTTTTAGTGACTAAGAAAAGTTAAGTAACACTTTTGATACCAATGGCAAGAAAGTTTCCAAAGGAAGAAGAACTAACTGTGAAGTACCTAAAGGCCTTTTTAACCTTTGAAGCGAGAGGTATATAGAGGTTTTTGATAATAGAAGGACTTATTTTTTCCCTTCCAGTCACTGTTGGGCCTCTTAAAGCTATCGCTTTCATGGTTTTCTGAGGAATTTTGTCTATCTCAGTTTGACCCTAAATTTTTGATAGCACAAATTCTCACCAAAGGTGATTGGCTAATATGAAACATATTAGTTTTTGAAATGTAAACAAGCTTCTATTGATTACAATCACATGTTCTGATGATGTCATTGGTGATTAGAAAGAAGGTTCTGAAAACGGTTGCTCACAAAAAGCTTAAATCTTTCAATGAAAACTTCCATGACACTAAAAAACCAAGTGATGAGTAATATAGATTGCAAACTCTCATCTCTTATCTAAGTTCCTCAAGTGGTGACAAAGCTTTAATGGAAAAAAGCTGAGGTCTAAATGCTTTTTTTGAGATATTCCAATCTGATGTTTACTTAAATAAAAGACCAATTGGATTGACTCATCCAATACCACAGGTGATAAAAAAGAAGATTTCTTCTGAGATTCAAGTGAAGCAAGAAGACTATTCCAATCAGGCAGATCCCTTTTGAGAAGAGGTTGTTTTTATTTTTGGATTTTTT
>CAJVPT010004141.1:0-13976 GCA_910592055.1 Acaulospora colombiana
ACTATTTTATGATATAGATTGGATGTTTATAAGGCGACTATGTTTGTAATGTTAAATAAGCTTATTAAAAAATAGTGAAATTAGGAAGTACGTACCGAACAAAATACAGTATAAAGTCACAAGAGTGTTATTATTGCGAGGGTCTGTTCACTGGTTGATTGATAATGCAAGTTAGAATGGCACATAATAAATAACAAGGAACAAAAATTTGAAACTTTTACCCGAAACTTGCTTTCCTGCTCATCCAATATCCTGCTTATTTGCTACAACTCTTTTCAATTATAGCACCTATCGCGATATTCTTCCTCTGAAACAACCTTTCTCTGCAAATGAACGTGTTGAGAGCCTTCTACAACGGGGCTAACGATGCGAGTGCAGTTGTATTCTCTCAACAATGAGCAATTGAGTTAGACACGACTACAAACCCGAAACGTCTGATGTTGTGATAAGCGCACGGCTGCATACTCCCCGCGTACTCTCCGCAAAATGTATTATCGGATATAGAAGTATTGGCTGCAATGCGTTCTTCTAAGCACACGTTTTCATTGTTATTTCTTCATCGATCTGTATTTAGTTACTTTGTACAAACCCAAATAAGAAAAAACTCACCGCGAATTAAGATTTTCGAATGGCACTTCTCTGTGATGTTCTCACTCAGGTCTCTTGACCAAAAAGAAGAAAACAATAGGAAGATACCTGCTGCACTCGCCTGGAAGAAAATAAAATGCGATGCAACACAACACTCATAACACTAACATATTTATAGGGAGCCGTACGAAATCGTACGCAAGCTGCAAAATAGGAAAGTTTAGAATAGTCTCATGGTGTATTATTACTGCATTCTCCAATAAAGTATAACTTTTCCAATATAAAAAAAAATTCATATGGTAAAGCAAAATAAATATAAATATATTGGAGATATCAATGTTACTAATCAAAGCAGAAGGTTGTATGTAATTTTTTTCAACATGTTAAAGAAAAAGTGCTGTAAAATAAATAAAACAGGTATGATACTGATATATTAAGATTTGGTCAACTTACTGTATATCAATCAAAGATCATATTGCATAAATTGACAAGAAATTGTTTAGGATAACTTTCGAGCATAACTCAATATCCATAATATTAGCATCCGAATAAATTATATTTTTACTAATTTACTTGTATAAAATATTTTTTCCCCAAATATCAAATATCCTTAGATTAATTGTATATATTCAATGATCAGAAATCTATTAAATACTGTACATATAAAATTGGAATAAAATATTGGTTTTTAAGAAAATTACTTTGCATTCTAGTTTATAAAGTCGGAATGATTAAACATGCGCGATATGAATTAGTATAAATATCAACATTTACTTGGCTCGATTCACCTATTAAGTCGAAATCAATTAATAAAGACAAATTACGTATAAATCAATTAATTACTAAAATAAACATAATCAATATTTTATCAGAGTCAAAATTAATGCAATTAAAGCACGCTATATGGATTATTATTATTATTATTATTAACTCTTAAACATTCTTAATTAAAATTACCTACTATATAGGTCAATGATTACAGTATCAATGTTAAAACACATTCCCATAAAATCTGTTATTAATTTTAAAATTAAAATTCTGAATAAATTTAACTTACATCTTGTAAATAGTTATCCAATAAATCATTCTCTATGAATTTACTTATTATAAAGAATATAAAATCTGATTTGATTTGCATTTTAAAATCATTATTATTAATGTAAACAAAACGCATATTAAATAATATGTTTAAAATTGCCAAATAACGTTTGATTTGTACCTTCTATAGTAACCTTATATTATATTGAACTGTGTTTTAGTTATAAAATATATTATTTAGAAATATGTTTTTCATTGAAAACAAGTTTATAATTATAAATATCATATAATTTACTTTTTAAAATAAATACATTAAATAATAAATTCTTTAATATTATACTGTATATACTGTATGTGAGTAATTATCTTTGAGTGTGACTAAAATTTTCGGTCGCTATTTTTATTAATACATACAGTATATAATGCACATTTTAGAATCACAGTTATAGGATCCAAAAAATCTGTCCACCTTATTCTCCATGTTTGCATAAAGTTTCTCAGTTACGGCTCATTTTAACAATATACTCTTTTCTTTAATTCATCACATCAGGATTGTAGGAAATTTGAGTAATTATGTATCTGAAAAGATATAAATCTAACTATGTGATATTGAAAAGTCTATATTTGAGACTGAGCTTGTCTCGTATTATTCTTTATATACTATAATGTAGTAGGACTGTTCAACAAATTTAAATTATAAGTTAATAGAGCTATGGAGCCGGTACTCTCCAATATGCAAAATTGGCAATGAGATTTGTTTTCATTTAAGCGCCAAAACTTTTCTCCCTGTGTCACCTGAAAGACTCGGCATTTTTCATACTCTCGACTTTGATATATCCTAATATAGTCATAAATAATTTTAACTTTGCGCTGGAAGTAGTAGAGAAAATGTCGACTTATTTATTTAGATAATATTCGATTAATCAAGATAATTTATTTCTTTTTCATACGCATATTTGATATTTAATATTTAAATATCGGGATTTTATATTAAAATATAAAGAATGTTTTTCAGTACACATAATTTCAATTATACAAAGGAATAATCAGAATTATTCAGTACATTAGCTATTTTCCGAACAATTAGTTGTAATTGCATTTAATTGAAAATATAATAATCTTAAATAACGATCGGGGTGACGCAAGTTGTATAATAATACTTATGGTAAAAGTAAAACCAGCCTCATATCTACGAAAATTTACTAAATTTTCCTTTATAAAGTAACTCATCAAAAAAGGCTGTATTTTTTTTAAATAATATGTATATCATAATTACATTATGGAATTAGAAAAAACCTCAGTCTGCCTTCAAAAATAATTACCCAAAGAGTAAAGGATCTATATATATTCTGGTGCAATATAGCAGAGTATTGACCAAAACAATACTAAATCTCGAAGGTAGCACCTTAGTCGCAAAGTATCCTCCAATCAATATAAATAGCAATGGATATATTTGTTAAAACAATATAATTAGTATAGATACTCTGTAGACAATAAATAACAAAACCTTAAACAAATTAATTAAAATAAAATAACTAGTAATAAAAGATCATACAAGAATAATAGAGAACTTTCAAGACAATATAATCTTGGATATATACACAAATAGGTCTATAAAAATATAACAACAACTGTCTTATAAGTATTGAACTGATAATTATTTCAGTAAAAGCAAAGAATTCACTTTTCAAGAACAAACAACAAAAAATTCTTTATCAACTAGAGCAAAAATTATAGCAATTTTACTAAAAATTAGTGTATTATGCTTTTTTAAAAATATAAATATAGACAAATAGTACTATAGCTATAAATAATATCAATAGAATTATGAAGACATTTTCAATCCAGCTCTCAAAAATCAGAAAAACTTTAATCTTTTACAATAAATCAAATATATATATGGATACAAATATATTAAACTCAACTCAGGCTATTCAAAATAAAATTATATTTAGGGATTATATATAATAAAAAGATAAATAGTTAAATATATATTTATATCTACAATATAGTATAAAATTAAATAAAAATAATAAAAATTTAATAAACAACTAATTTATAACTTATATTAATTTTATAGTAAAACAATATATTAGTTGACATTCTAATGAAAAAAATTACTAAGCATATTATAAAAGCTATATACTTAATAAATAAAGACTTTATCTGCGGTAGTGACCTGCAAGCAATAATATTAAAAGTTGAAAGGGTCTTCACCTGAACTTTTAATGGAGTGAAAAATCACTCCCAAAGTTGCACTTAGAGTAATTACTAAGACGAGTGAGCTAGTTAAAGTTTTAGCTTTAGTGATTTATACTATATATACAGTTTACAATTGTTTAATAAAGCATATATAACTAGCCTGATAGAGGGTTTTAAAATAAATAAATAAATAAATAAAGACTTTATAATAGAATCAAAAACAAAATAGAAAACCTGATAATTAAAAAAATATATTGGCTAGTAGTAAAAAAATTCTTATAATTAATTAAAATAAGCAAACACAATATAAGCTATCAAAATCAACAATAAAAAAGATTCAAATTTCAACTATAAAAATAAAAAATTACCTATTAAAATTAAATTATATAATAGTTTACCTGAGATATATAAAAATAATAAATATATTTTATAATTAAAGAAAAACAAATATACAATATATTTTTTTATCTATTCATTACTTAAACAATTCATAAAATATTTTTTATTAAAACTATTATAAAAATATTTAAACTTTATAACAAATAGAAAAAACTGATAAAACTATAGAAAAAGTTACTATTAATATCTTATTATACTTTTAGAACAACTCTTTTTACTAATTTTTTGACCATATACAAAAAAGATATTTGCAAGAAATTTGTACACTTATTTGCTAAAAAAGTCTTTATACTTTTAATAAAACAACTTTGAATTATAACTTTAAGAGTCATCTATACTCTTTTTATTTTGTTTACAAATCTCTTCACTTAAAAACTTAACTTCTAGTAATCAAGAAAATCAAGTAACCCCTTTAATACAAATGGCAAAAAAGTTTTCAAAGGAAGAAAAACTGCTTATAAAATATCTAAATAACCTTTGAAACAAGAGGTTTACAAAGGTTTTCTGTAGTAAAAAAGTTTATTTTCTCACTTTTTAATTATTTTAACACTCTTAAATCTTTTACTTTTATAGTTTTCTGAAAAATTTTGTTTATCTCAATTGGATCTTAAAATTTGGATAGTATAAATCTCTACTAAAGATAATTGACTAACACAAAATAGATTAGTTTTTGAAATGTAAACAAGCTTCCATTGATTACACTTATATATCTCAATGACATTGATAATTGAAAAGAATATTTTAAAATATTCATTCTCCAGAAACTCAATTTCCTTAAGAAAGATATCCATAATAGCAAAAGACTAAGAGATAAGTAATGTGAATTACAAATTCTTATTTATTTTCTAAGAACCTCAAGTAGTGACAAAGCTTTAATAAACAAAAGTAAGATCTAAATACTTTTCTTAAGATATTTCAATCCAGTGCTCACATAAATGAAGGACTAGTTGAATTAACTCATTAGATACTGCAAATGATGACAAAGAAGATTTTTTTTGAGACTCAAAAAAAAACAATAAGACTCTTTCAATTAGACAGATTCTTTTTGAGAGGAAAATTGCATTCTTTTAGACTTTTTTAATAGGAACTTAAATTGTTTCCCTTTTTCAATTTCTTTTTTTCTTTTTTTTTAACTTAGCAATTCATGGTTTATAGACAATTTATAGTAACAAACTGTTGGTAATAAACCTAGTAAATAAAAATTATTTACCAATTCTCTAGAGGTGTAAAATAGTGTCTTCTAGACTTGACTTAGAGTACTTTGATATAATAATAAGTTAGTTATTATATAAAAAATTTATAATATTGTAGATAGCTATATAACTTCTCAATAAAGATCAAGTCATATAATATAGTTGTAGATTAAAAAAAAAAAATAAAATAAAAA
The DNA here is from genome assembly GCA_910592055.1 of Acaulospora colombiana. Lineage (NCBI taxonomy): Eukaryota > Fungi > Glomeromycota > Glomeromycetes > Diversisporales > Acaulosporaceae > Acaulospora > Acaulospora colombiana. The sequence continues at coordinate 5,615 of CAJVPT010004141.1, forward strand.
TAAAATAATTATTTAAAAAAAGTTAAATTAAATACATTTTTAAAAGTAATAATTTCTAATAAATAATATTTTTTTAAATAAATAGTTAGAAACTCTTTCTTGCTGATCTATTTTTTCAAAAAAAAATTATTTATAATAATTTTTAAAGAAAAAGAAAAGATAAGTAGAGAGATACCTTTTTAAAAAAAACTTATAAGCAAAATAATCCAGTAAAAATCCAATTACAATAAAAAATTCTTGCAAAATATAATACAAGCAAGTCATAATAAAAAAAAACAAGCAAAGAAAAACAATAAATAAAGAAAAAACTAATGAAAATAATAAAAAAAAAAATCTAAAACAAAGAATTTAACAATCAATACATGTTCTAGAACCTAGCAATTTAGTTTATAACTCTAAAATCTCTAGTAAAAACTAACAAACTATCAACTGAATTGAAGAAGTAGAGAAAAACATTACAGCCATTAATAATTCAACAAAAATTAACTTGGCAGTCTTCTAATAATACTGAATATAAAAATACAAGGAAAAAATTTCTTAAAACCAATCATAAAAATACAAAAAGAAGTATATATAAATAATACAGGTATTGAAATAGAAGTAGAAAATAATCAACAAGTCTTAACTTCATATTAACAATAGATCAGTAGTAAAGAAAAACAAAAAACAAACTTTTGAATTACTAAATTAAGACTTTTTTCTTCTTTCAATAAAACTATTCACTATAAAAAAAGAGTAAAATTAGTATTCTAGTTACAAATCTATTAAGAAAAACTATAATTCAAAAAATACAATTTTTATTAAAACATTAAATTTATCAGAAGAATTTTTGACAATTTGAAATAAAAAGAAAAAAAGATAAAATATATTATTATTATTTTAAGTAATAAATAAAAGCAATTAAGATTTAGAACTATTTATTGCCTAATATAGACAACAAATACAGGAACCTCATAGAATATACAAATCTTGTTCTAAAACAAAAAAAAATATTAGAGTATAGAATATTTCCTTAGATATTAAACTTATTAAAATATAATAATTTTTTACTAAATATGAAGCTATCATCGACCTATATGTCAATAGTATAGTGGTTAGCACTCCATAGGTTAAATCACAAGATACAAGTTCAAATCCTGCAGGAGATATAAACATATATTCATTGGCTTAACTGTATATATTCAATGTTTCTGAATATAGCTACTGATCAACAGGAAGGGAATTTGTTGATAAGGTATATGGTCTATATAAAGATTGTAATTGGACCAATCTCTGAAGTCAAAGCTAAAACAATCCTGAATTGGTAATATTGCTACTGGCAATAAGAAGTGCAGATCCAATCAATCAATAAAGTACCTCTGAAACAGACAAAAACCAAGCACTGGATAGTGCAGAGCATTCTCTGTCTTAACTATTAGAAGTCCTTGATAGGAAGAGAAACCTGTGGATCACTTCAAAGAATCAAAATACTAGGTCCAGAATAAAGAAAATTTAATGACCTGATAATCAGCCTGCTCTTAAAAACAAAAATTGTACTGGGAATAATCAAAATAGAATTGTATAACTTTCTGATAAGATAGTACTTATACATATAGCATAAGTCGATATAACTAGCTAATATTGATAGGTTGCTAAGAATAGTTGATATATATAGTACTAATTTAATATACACAGGATATAATAGAGTAATATAGAGAGGAGATATATGAATATATTGTATTGTTAGTGAGTAGACCTATAGGTTGAATATAATTAAAATCTACTAAATAAAAGTCATGGGCTCGATTGACCTTTTTCAAGTCAGAGCCACCTATATTCTAATTGTATACCAGGTAGGTTTCAACCTTTATTGCCTAGAAAGTCTAAATCAGAGAAAGCATGAAGCTATTAGGAATACTTAGTGATAAAGCTCACATATAAAGCAATCTAGAAAGTTTTATTCTATTATCAAAAAATCCCAAGCTGGAAGACTAAAAGACTAATATTGCTACACTAATCAAAACTTGAGTCCAAGCATATTAGCAATGATATGTGAGCCAGTCAGAATATCTAGAAAATCCTTATTGATCATTAGTACCAACAGCCACTAGCAGAGTATATTGATTACAAGGCTAGGTGCTGTCCTTCTTATAAGGAATTAAATCTGAAATAAGATGCACAGATAGGTAGGTATACATATATTTAGATAGAAATGAATTTAATTGATGATATATTGGAAGACTCTCAAGTCAATCATGTGGATACCAATATACCACCTGGGCCTTCCTGGTTACTTACTCCCCATAAGCCTGAAAATTGTAAAGTCTTACTTGCTAGCCTCCATCTTATCTCCATAAAGACTCAGTAAAAATTTTTCCCCAGACCTATCCATAGAGGAAACTAGAATAAAACAGGCATATGCCAAGAAATAAAACTGGTATACCATATATGACTGTCTAATTTTTTCATTTTATTGTTATTTTCATTTTATGACACTGGCACGCTCTAGGGATACAAGTTTTATTTGATAAAAGAAAGGGCAATAAGCCTCAAAGTAACTTTAGAATTAACTTTAGCTTATTATTATCTTTATCAACTCTGAATATATATCTTTGTATCTACACTTTGTACTATGTACTCTCGTAATTTGAAAATCAATAAAGTTAGGCATGAGTTCATCAAAAAAAAAAAAAGAAAAAAAAAAAAAGGTGTTATAATCGATATTTTACATTAACATAGTAGATAAGACAGATAACAATGATTATTTGCATAAAAAAAAGATAAAGATGCTCTAATTGATAAATAAAATACTTTCCTCAAAATAACTCAATAAGAGTTTTTAATGTACAATAAAACATGGATAAATAAAAGTATATAAACAAACTGCAATAAAACTTAACAATATCTCATCTGATATACGTAATAGCTTTTTACCTAAGAAAAATCTATAAACAAACTATGATCAAGACTTCTTAAATATTAAGATAAATGTTATATTAAAAAAAAGATATTTATAGTTATTAGTTTCAGTAGTCAAGAAGATTTAGAAGCAGTTATTTTCAAAGAATTTTAATTTGATGACTTTAAATATACCTTATAATTAATTGAAACCAAACTGTATACAATATATAATATCTTTGAATATGCAGTATCTTCAATAACTATCCAATTAAAGAAAAAAGAATACAATAAAAGAAATACAAAAAGGAAAAGCAGACAAATTTAAAAAATTATACAATGAATCCAGATTGGTAAACACTATATCTATTAGAGACTAAACCAGAATTTTCCAATATTATCAAATTAAGCTAGATTCATATGCAACAGTAGATAAATTTGGATAATATAAATCAAATAAGACTCATGAAAATAAATTAATACTTGCTAACATCATGCCTGTTCTCAGAGAAATCAAAAAAGAGATTGAAGAGATTAAAAAAATTATTATCAATTTGGATAAAAAAGTATGCAATATAGAGATCACAAAAAAAAAATTCTTTAAATAACATAAAAGCAAAAATAAGTCAAAGATCCCCCAAACCAAAATAAAACTTTTACTTCATATAAAATAAAAAAGATCACTTCAACATTTGAGCTCAACAACAACAAATATATGAGTCTATAAGCAGAATGAATCAAAACATATATAAGACACTTAATACAATTCTAGAACTAATTTCTAATGCAGTTTTTTTCCTTCTATCAATTATCAATAAATAGTACATTAGAATCTTCTTTATTGAAAATTATTTATATAATAATAATAATAATTATTATTATTATTTAATCCACAATTATGCTGCTTTGATATGTTTATATTGAGATATTGAGAGATACCAAAATATTTTAAAGACTTTTTTACAAAGTAACTAACTTGTTGTTGTATATTATTAGTTAAAGAACTACATTACTTAAAAAATATATGAGGTCCACTAAGCTAATTTGAACTAAACAAAACTAAGTCTAAACTAGATACTTTAAGTAGAATTAGGGAACAATATTATACTCTCCTAGTTGCTTGACATAGTGCTTTAAGTCAACCAGGGTTATTGTTTACAGTTTGTCACTGTCAATTATTATGAAAAATAATAAATTGTTAAAATATGGCGCTAGGAAAAAGAAAAAAAGAAAAAATAATTCAAAGTTCTTCAAAAGGTTCTTGTTTTATTTCACAATTTCCTCTCAAAAGGGGTTTTCCTAATTTGGATATTCTCTAAGCTTCATGATATTCGAGAAACTTAACTATTTCTAAAAGTAACTTCATGAAGAATGTTTAAGAAACTTATCCTTTTATCAATATATGGATTTGCTTATCATACTAAAGCCAGTACTATATTATAGAAGAGTTTGTCTAACTAGGATAAAGAAATCTTTTCAAAACTTTACTTGACTGGGATAGAAGCTTGGAGATCTTAGCTTTTGTCCAAAAAAGTCTCTTTACCACTTGAGAAACTTAATAAAAGATGAAAATCAGATCTGTTTACCTACCTGTTGCTTGTCTTTCAGTATTATAATTGTTTTCTGAAGATTGAATATATGCAATTGGAGAGAACATTTTTTTTAGAACTTTCTTTTCTATATAATCAATAATGTAATGAGATATATAAGTTTGATCAATAGAAGCTTGTTTACATCCAAAAACTGACATGTTTTGTGTCAGCCAATCACCTTTGGTAAGGATTTATACTACCCAAAATTTAGGATCAAACTGAGATAGGTAAAATTGTTCAGAAAACTATAAAAGTGGATTCTCTAAGAGGACAAGACAGTTGAAAAGGAAGAAAATAAGCCTTTTTACTATAGAAAACCTCTATAAACCTCTCACTTAAAAGATCAAATAGGTCTTTAGGTACTTAATAATCAATTATTCTTTCTTTGAAAACTTTCTTGATATTAGTATTAAAGATATTACATAATTTTTCTTAGTTATTAGAAGTCAAGTTTTTGAATAAAGAGGTTTGTAAATAATAAGAAAAGGTAGTAATAACTCTTGAAGTAATAATTCAAATTGTTTTAAGGAAATTGTTAAGACTTTATTAGTGAGGAAGTATAAAAACTTTTTATTAACATTTTTTTTATGTATAGTCAGAGAATAAGTGCAAAAAATATTTTATTAACTTTTATATAATAATTATTATATATATCTCAAAAAAATATTTAATAATATACAAAAATAAAATTCATCAAATTTTATTGTCAACTCAAATAATTATATACTAAAAATTATTTCAACAATAATAATATAGCCTTATATATTGAACTAGATACTCATTTTTCTATATAAAAAACTATAACTATTAAAATTCAAGAACTAATAAACAAATACAAAAGAAAACTTAATTCAAGTGATATACAACTAAGAAATGAAATATTTAATAACAGCTAAGATCAATTGTATATATCAATAATTCAAATATTGAAAACACTATTCTATTAGATAATTTTATTCTATAATAATGAATAAATGATTACTATAACTAATCTTAATAGTTAAAAATATAGTAGACTATATTTACAAATATAATACCCAAAAAAAAAATAATTTATACAAATCTTGCTTTTTTAAAAAAATAAAAACTTAAAATTATAGATATCTATTTCTATACAGATCAGTGAAATAAAGAATAATAAGATATTTTCAATAAACTAAAGCTATAAATGGAATAAGAAAAGTATTTCAAAAAAATGGTATTTTCTTATATTAGAAGATCTGAATAGAGTTTCTAACTTGGTATAAAATTAAAATAAATTGCATAAACAAATTATATCCAATGAATCAATAAATTCTTAAGTAAAAATGCTTATAGATTATAATCTAAAAAATATATATAGATACTATAATCCAAGACCTATAGATTTATAGTATAGTAGTAGTACTTCCAGATCACAATCACAAGATCTAGAGTTCAATACTACATGAGAGCCAAGTGAAAATCAAGTCACAGGTAATACAAAGATCTCATTTATCTCATAATAATAATTAAGTATCCCAATAAGGCAATAAAAGAGAACTTGATTGCTTATTATATCTATAGTAAGAATATAATAATTCAATACAAGGTTCCATATAAAACTAGTACAAGTGATATAAGTTCTTAATACAGAACTGATTCTGAAGTATCCCAATAGAAAAATAAAATAGAAGAACTTGTTTACTTATTAAAGCTATAATAAGATATGATATATGTAAATACAGGTTTCAAATAAGCTGATATAAGGGGTATAATATCCTTATATAGAACCAATCTTCTGATTAAGATATAAGAAGAAGGACTTAATAGCTTATAGAAATAACTAGACATGTCTATAATAAAACAAAAATTTGATCTGATGTGATGTTAAAAATACAAGATAGGCTTTAAAATAAGGCTAAAACTGAGTAATTGATATACTTAATATAAAATATATAGATTTAAAATAGTAAGATCACTTTATTCAATTAAATGTATAGACTTGCAGATCCTCTAGCTTAGTTATAATTAAGAGACAGTCCTATACTAGACAGTCATATAGTTATCCTATTCTGATTGGGTAAGACATAAATAAATATTCATTGTACTACTTATTAATCTATAAATCCTTAGATAGTACAGTTAATTACTTATTTCAATTATCTTTAAAACATATCCTGATTACAATAAAGCTTTTTAACTGATGCAAAAATGAGCTAGTGGTTAAAAAAAGACACAATAATCTAAGCAAAAGAGAATTTATCTAGATTTAGAATAATAGTAGTAGTAAAATCAATTAAATTTGAATAAATATACTATTATCTTGGCAAAGTAGAAAAGCTTATTTAAAGAAGTCTTAAACCTTCTAATTTTCAGTAATCATAAACTAACTATAACTAAAATATAAATATAGCAGCTAAATTTGCACAAGAAAATCACTTATCATCAATTAAACTATAGATTTAAATAATAACTGACAAAAAAATACAATAAAAAATTTTTTTGGAAGTCAACAAAGCTTTAATAAATTAAAGTACAAAATTAAGAATATTAAATAAGCAATAGAATACCATATGTAGTCATATTCTCAAGGTATCCAAACTTTACATTCCAAAGAAAAACAATATAGAAGAAAAAGAATACTAAAAGAAAAAGATATAATTAAAGATTTTTTAATTCATATGCAACTCTTCAATAATTAATTAAAAACTATTCAAAAAAATAAATAAGCAACTATTCATCTTTTCTAAACAACTTCAAGAAAATTTTTAAATATCTAGTAATAGTTAATCAAGTTAAGAGCTGATTATCAAAATAACTTTTTATAACATTAATTAAATTATATACAAAAATTATATATAAATATAAAATCATTGTTCAAGTAATTATTCATAAGAAGCAAGTCCTTACAATTAAACAAAGAATATTAAACAGACAAGTATACTTAACAATAAACAAAAAAGTAATAATTAATAACGTCATAAAAAAATTTCTAAGAGCTATTATTCTTGATAAAATTATTCTAAAAAATAAAAAAATATTCATTATAACTAATCCCAAAGAAATCAAAATTAGAATCAGACAATATTTTCAAGTCTAAACACTTGTTAAAAATATCAAGTCAATTACAAATTTTTTTTAAAATAGTAGAATATAAATCAAAAAACAATATTGATTTCAAATAATATTATTTAGTTTTAGCTAAAATATTTACAAAAAAAAACTTAGAAAAGTAATTCAACACAAAAGTACAAAATCAATACTTAAAATAAATCAAATCCTATACATAGCTTTTAAAAAACTGAAGGCAAAATAGTAAAAAAAATTTGAAAACTTTTCAATAGAATTATCAAAGAAGATGACATCCCAAAGAAATAAAGTATATGAACTATTTACTCAATATTGAATTTAAAGACTGGCAAAATAATATAAATGTTATAAAACCAATAACTCTCCTGGATACAAGAAGAAAAATTTTTACAAAAATTATTATAGATAGATTGGATCACTCCATAGAAAACAATAAAATCTTTTCAAAACTAAATTGGGCAGTACTTTTCAGTTACAATATATAGAAACCAATTCATATTATAAACAATATTATTGAATATACAAAAGATATAAACAAACAAGTTTAGATTCTAAGCTGATATATTAAAGGCATATAATTCAGTCAATCTAAAAATACTAACCCTAGCATTCAAATATATTAGAATATTCTTACAAACTATTTATATTCTTTTAAATATATTCAACCAAGATAAAATATAGTACTAATTTTTTGGATGAATGGGGCTTTCTAGATACCCAAGCAATATAGGAGGGTAAAAGCAAGACCCCAACATGATGGGATACAACAAGTAGCAGCAGAATTGATTATATCTGGATATTGCAGGGACTAACAAGATATCCATTGCTTCGATTTGATAATC
>CAJVPT010004142.1:0-13974 GCA_910592055.1 Acaulospora colombiana
AATTATGTATCCAAAAAAAGGTCACTGAAAATTTTTAATTAATCTTTTTAATACTTTCAAAAATAATTACCCAAATAAAAAATATAAATATTAGAACTGAGTAAACCAAAGCTTATAGTCATTAATAACAGATAAATTTTTAAAGATTAATCATTTTATAAATATTTTTTAATGTAAATAAAGAAATATTATATGGAACAGAAGTTAATCTTTTAATAGAAAAAGATTTAAAAAAAATAGTATTAGTAAAAAAATAAGAAGAATATATTATATAATAGTAGTTAATTTTTGAATCAAAAGAAATAAGAATTATATTGTTCAAATATATCTATCAAATAATAAAAGAAAAAATAGAAATATTAATACAAAATCTAGAAGCTGATTCAAGAAAAGTTGAAAAAATGTATTCATATAGTTATTATAGATAATTTTAATACAGCTTATAATTTTTTAAAAAAAAAAAAACAAATAATCAATTAGATAGAATGCCACAAGTTGAAGTAAAATTGATTATTGTGAATATTTCATAATATGTCACAATTTCTAATAATCCACTTTAAAAATCAAGATCTATTAGTTATAACAAGAAATAATTCCATTATACTAATGATAACATTATAAAACAGCAACCTTTTTACAAAAAATAAAATTCTTAGACAATTCAATAGAACTATTAAAACAATAGACATAAAAAAATTTACAGAAGAATAGTAGAAAAACTATTAGTAAAGTGTGATAATCTTTTAAAAAAACCTTGAATTGTTTTTTTTTCTCTTTTTCTAGTTTAAAATTGACAATTTTTTGATTTTTTAAAATAATCTACAATAATAAATTATTAATAATAATTCTAATAGATAGATATTTAATATCAATCTATTAGAAAAGTAAAATATTGTTTTCTAAATATGACTCAAAATATCTAATTTAAACCTTATTTTATTTACAGGAGTCATAAAGATCCTGTATAAGAAATCCCCAATACCGGTGGTGCTGGATATCTTAGGCAAGTTCTTGATACGTTAGTTTCCCCTATAAACGGGGATAGCAACAAGTCATCCAGTAGACCAAGGTTTTAGGAAGTGCCGATTCGACTAGGAAGAGGTAACACAAGTGGACGGTACCCCATTAAATTGGTTGGTTAAAATACTCCCCTTATCCCTCTGACTTTGTTAAGAATTAAGAAAAACCCTATACTAGACGATCACATAGTTCCCCTATCCTGGTTGGGTGAGATGTAAATAGATGCCCCTTGTACTATTCGTTGATCTATAAATCCTTAGACAGTACAGGTAATTACTCATCCCGGTTGTTCTTAGGATCTATCTTAATAATTAATAAAGCGTCGATGCAGGTGCAAGAATGAGCTAGCATAGTGAAAAAAAAAAAAGAAAAAAAAAAAAACCTTATTTTATTTAATTCAAACTAACTTAATAAATTTCTTATATTTTTTAAATAATATAATCTTTCAATTAATAATATACAATAATGAGTTAGCTATCCTGTGATAATCTATATAATATTGTAGATGTTTTTTTAATGTCTCAATAAAGACATACCGTGATGCATGATTGAAGGTTAAAAATAAAATTCTTTTATTATATTTGAAATTTATATTAAAAAAAAAAAATTTTTTTTTTTTTTTAGCAATATATAATTTAAAGCAATAATAATATATAATCAAATATAATGTATGGTTTTTTGTCGTGAATTTCTTAAAATTAGAGTATTTAAGATTTAAATACAGTAAATATAAAATGCTGTAAATAATAATAATAATAAAAATAAAATGCCGAATTGATAGGGGTCTATTTTATTTTTTTAAATGGTTCTCGTGTTTTTCTCAATACATGATATTCTTATTCTAGGTCATATCTAAACGACATCGCCTTTGTCTTACCAGTTTTCTCATTCTTTGCAGTAGCCGATATTCCCACGTGGCAAAATTTAAAAGTAAACAAGAATGTAGCATTCCTTTCACTTTCATCCAACTTGACCTCCCATCTTCGAAGCAATCTTATTTCAGGGTCATTGAAATACTTTGAGTCTTTGGATGATGTAATATACATATCCATGTTTATTTTTTCTTGGCTTAATGAATGTGGCTTAAACCGTTTCATGACGCATTCGTTTAATCTGACTTGTTTACCACGTTCAACAAGTTTCTCGAACACCTTTATGTACCCATTTGGAAGCCTTTGTGAAGGGGGGTCAGTTGGAGTCCACTTTCTCATCACGTCGGTACCTAAATAAAGAAAAAAGATCATAAGTAGCTCCTCAAAAAGAAATGTTGCGATCACATTGGTAGTACCATAAGTCCATCTTAACACGCGATTCTTTACAATTTCTTCCGAGAGGCCGAGTCTTACAGCTTACGTGGTTTAGGAGGAATAAGAACGTTATGTCAACAGATCTTGATAAAAGAAATCCAAAGAATCATCCGACCCACCTCCTTTCATAACAGCTATAATAGGATGAATAGGCACCGAGATATTTGGTACCACGCTTAAGAATTCCTCTCTAATTCTGTTTTGTAGGTACTTTGATTCACTGAATCCACCTACCAACAAAATTAAAGAAATTTCCTTTTCACTCCGTTCCAACTGTTCCAATTGATCCTTGACTAGTCTAATAATTCTTCCTATAACGGGGTCAAACATATGTTTGACATCTTCAAAACTGAATTTAATCAACCATTCATCTTTTTCCAGACTATCCTTTTTCTCTTCGTCAACATATTGTCTTATTGTTCCGTAATCTTCTAAATCAATTTCAGGAGGGTTGAAATCCTCTTCTCTTCCCGTAAATGGAATTTTGACGTTTTTGCAAAAATCCAGCACCATCTGTTGTAGGTAACGGTAATAATCTCTCTTGAGAGTATCGATGGCCGATTCCCCCATCTTATTGCCAAGAAATTCGATGTACGCCTTATCTACAAAACATGACCCACAACAATCGCCTGTACGTTCAGTTATCTCACTTAATTGATCGTCTTCCAGCAATTCTCGTACCGTCAAGTCCACCGTTCCACCGCCGCAATCAACCACCATAAACAAGTCTACATGGCCAATAAAGATGAATCATAACCAAGATAGATAGAGCTATAAAAATAGACAGATACGGTATTTCGCACTAACCTCCTGGATTCAAATGATATTCCCCTCTCAGGGAACCCATACAGTGAATTGCAGCGGCTTCGGCTTTAAAATCAAAAAGATTTTGTGAGGGCCTCGAATGGATTGATTCGAAACTTGTTTCTTATCGTACATACATTCAATAACTGAATAATACGTACGCATACGCGCACACATTTAACTTACGCTCAGTTGTAAATATTAAGTTGCTACTGTTTTGTTCTTTAATAAGACCGGCGTTAAATACACATTCGCGCATCACTGCGATTGCGTTATCGCTGAATTCAGCGGGAACCTTGAAAAAGAAGACTAGGTTACAATTAAAAGTCTTTACAGAAAGGAAATTGCAAGTTCCTTTTTTTGTTTCTTTACCGTAAGTACAATGATGACTTGGCTGTAGAAGTCCAACGTTAACCAATGATTTCCCACGGTTCTTACAACGTCTGCGCCTAGTTTTTCTAAGTAGTCTTTAATAACTCTTTTATAATCCAATCCATCTGGTAGGATTGCTTCGCCACTATCTCTAAATGATCTTTTTAGTAAATGCAATTTAAACAATTCGATCGGCCTCGGTGAGGGTTCAAGAAGTCGTCTTCTACCAATCGGTCTCTTTGCTAATGCAGGTAATCCCCATGATTCTACTGTCGTGTAAGAATCATCATACTTTATGACCGTCGGCGTTTTGAAACACGCCCCAATTTCTCTCCAATAATCCTGCACCATGATTTCACTAGGATTGGATTTATGAGCAAACGCAAATCCCTTAAGTTGAAAGAATACGAATTGTTAAAAAAATAAAAATAAAATAAAAATAGAACAAATTAATAAATAAATAGATTAGTTGTTAAATAGCAGTATCTTACAGAATAAGTGGTCCCAAAGTCTGATGTACATTGTATAGGTTGAACCAATTTAAACGGGAAGAAATTAATTTCAGTGCGTTCTTTGACTTAAACCACAGATCGAACCTACCAATGGCCACTACAACGCGAATGTCGGACATTTCTAACAAAATTCTCGAACAGATTGACTTTAGTCACGTCAACGCGTTCAATTTATGATTGTATTCAAGTTATTGTTTTAATGGCCTGAAATAAGACTGCGTTATCTTCATATACAGATTTAATGATTAGGAATCGAGATGGAATTCCTTTGTCTCTAACAATGAATACATTGTTCAATGGTAACAATGATTTCTCTTGTGTGGGAAGTTATACGTACCCATTAAAGAACAATTTTAGAAAGTCATTAATGACAAATTAGGCTATAATGGAAACTTTAAAAAATGATTTTTACTATGCACACATGCAAGTTTGTGATAGAATCGAATAAGGTGTTGATCCAGTCACTTATTATTTCCCAAAGTTAATAGAGGTCATCCCTTACCCAATCGTTGGTAACATTTATATAGTACGGTTTTTCGAGTTCTCCAATTCTTTTCCGCCAGTTATTCTTTCATTAAACTCGCGTCTTGATTTGATTGAATGCTAATTTTATTATCGCTTATTGAAAATGTCAATGGATATTCGCGTAGTGGTCGGACTAGGTAGGATCTTGCAAGTGGTTAAAACATTCGCCGACGTTTAACTTAATCGCTGACTTGATGTAACTTTAGATTTTGGAACGACATACTCCGTAATTTGTTTCTTTTTTAAAAAAATTTATACAGTATTTCTCGTTTTTTTGTGCATACCAATAGTATGGAAAAAAATTTTTTCTTTCTCTTTAAACAGGGATTCACCTATCATCATGTTGATGATGATGAGGATTATGTCACGAATAATGAATGGCCCGGAGAAAGGGTACGCATTTGTTCGTCATTTAATTTTACACTGTTATCTCATAAGGGTTATTAAAAATTTTCAAAGGGTCAATGCGAATTTAAAACGAACACCGTGTTAAAATATGAAGAAAATTTGGTGGATGTCAAGGCATGGGGGTACCCTGCCTTATATAGACCTCCGAGCCGGAGGTCGGAAAGAGACGAACGAGCTTATGTGGTAGAGCTATTTAAACTATACTTAGGTGAAGAGCATCAACGAAGGCCCCATTTGGCTGTGAATTATGAAAGGGCAATTATCGATTATCTTCGGGAGATTGGGATAGTAAGTGCAAGAAATTCGATATCAATTATCATTTTCAATCGGTTGATCCTTTTCCTCTCATTAAAGTGTATCAAGGAAAAAATCACAACCAATTTCCCCGAAATTGGATTTTTGGAAAACGTTCTTCTTGTCCTTACCATTCCCGCCGAATATTCGGAGGAAGCAAAAGCTACAATGAGAGATTGTGCATACAAAGCAGGATTGATTAGAGACAGAACCTCCGAACAATTACAATTTACCACCGAACGTAAGGAACAGCATACTTTATTTCAAATGATCGCAATCAAACATATGACCTATTGTTCACTTCTAATCTGGTAGCCGAAGCCGCAGCAATATATTGTATCGATAGTCTCAGAGAACACGATCTGGACGTTGGAGGTATGTATGGTAGAATTAAAACTCATGTTTCTTCCCATTTCTGTCGGGTTACACAATACTCGTACACACAGCAACCTTTATGATCGTCGATTGTGGCGGTGGCACGGTAGATTTGACAACGCGAAAACTATTGGAAGGAGGCAGGCTAGGCGAAATCACGGAAAGAATAGGCGATTACTGTGGAAGCACCTTCATCGACGCCGAATTTATTAAATACCTAAAAAACGAACACAACCTCGGAGATGCCATTGACTCGATGGAGATAAACTATTATGGGCAAATGCAATATTTGATTCAAGAATTTTGTCGGTACGCGAAATTACCATTTACGGGCGATGATCCGAATTTTTATTACGAAGTGGATCTTGAAGTTTTATCGGAATACGCGAACGATGAAGTGAAAGAAGCGATGGGAGCCATCGATTGGGTGGTTAAACTTGACTCTGCAACTATCAAATCAATGTTCGATCCAATCGTTGAAAGAATATTGCGCATGATCCACATTCAACTTGATAACTCCCACGAGGAATGCTCAGTAATGTTCTTAGTTGGAGGTTTCGGTCAATCGGCGTATTTACGAAACAGAATTAGACAGGAATTTCAGCATCGCGTTCGCAATATTTCTGCTCCCACGAACCCGATTGCGGCAATTTCCCGTGGCGCTGCAATTTACGGGAGAAGTTTTCGCGGTGCTGACGGTATGATAGATATAGATGGTATGAAATCAATTATAGATTCACGTGTGTTAAAATTCACCTATGGTGTTAAAGTATTATCGGTTGGTTCCGACGAAGAAACGGGTGGCAAATTTCGTTTTTCTACTATCGTGCAGAAAGGAACTGAAGTGAGTACTGACGAGGGGTTTGGCAGGGAGTTTTCTCCAGCCCTTCCCTTTCAAAAGTCCGCATTGTTTGAAATTTATTATACACGCCGATACGAAGCAAAATCTATCGATGAACCAGGAATAAGGTTACTTGGAAAACTTAAAATTGATTTGCCGGATGTGAATCTTGGGACAGAAAGGCCCGTTGCTTTTAGGTTGACATTTGGCAGAATGGAAATTACGGCGACAGCGAATAATAAAATCAATGGTCAAAGTTATCAGACTACTTTCGAAATAGATAGGGAAGAGCAGAGAATTAATACTTTTTAAAAGCGAAAGGTCAATAAATAAATAAATTAACCGACTTAAATTTTTTTGCGGAACAATAATAAATTCTCTTTATTTATAAATTTCGCGAATACTTATAAATAAATACAGGTTATAGAAAAATTTGATATTGTATAAAAACGTTCTTTGTATTTCGCCACTATCGTACCATAAAATTGAACTTATTACGTTTCAGAATTACAACTGATTTTTTGTGGAAATATTCTTGCGGGTGTGTATATTTTTTGGTCCTTGGATTTCAAATTTGACCCGAGCATCGGAAAGTAACAGATGCCTACACGTAAATGGTCGACCTCATCATCATCCCACTTTCCTTCCATCGAATTCGCATCAATAATATCACCTTTAGGGAAAAAATAATATTCCAACATTGGTTCTTGAACCTTCATGCGAAACAAAAATAATTTTGACGCTTCTCGGACAAGTTTAGGTGCCATCGATTCGACCTGGGTTCTCTTATCGGCATCATTGATTTTGCGATATTCATTTATCATTTTGTTGAGCTCTTCGCTAACAACAGATACAAAATTATGTTCAAGAATTTCGCTGCTTTCGCTATGGACTGTGTAGTTGAATCCACGGCTACCCAAAATTCCATAAACTTGCTGACGTATTTTTATTATTGTTGCACCAGTAACTTTGTCAGTTCCGTCACGAGTTTCCGATAATGTCGCGATCGACCGTAACAAGTCTTGAGCTTTCGCATCAATATCCGTTTCGAGATTCCAATTTGCACCTCGATATTCTCTTGACTTAATAAAATAATGAAGTATGAAGTTCCATATTTTGAGCTGTAACATTGCTTTGATAAGAGGTTTATCTAGATTTTCTTTTGTAATTTCATTTGGATAACCGTAGTCTTTAGCAAGGGCTTGTACCTTTTCAATGTTAATATCCATATTTGGTTTCAAGTGAGTTACATAATTTTCAAACGTGGTCTGCAAATTTTCGATGTCCCTCTTCAATTGAACCGAATGATTTTGATCGTTATCGCTAAGACGAATATTTGTTGCGACACCAAGCGCTGACTGATATTTGGATGCTTCTTTTCTGAGCTTGGCGTTCTCTTCCTCCAATTCACGCAAGCCATTTCCCTCTTTATCTAATTTTTGGTTTAAAGTATCAACATTCTTCTTATAAGTCTCTCGTGCTACCTGAAGTTTTTGTTCATAACGCTTTATTATATTTTCTCCATGTTTCTCCAAATTCTCTATATGCCTGTTCCTGTTTTCTAATTCTGCATTGAGATTTTGTCTAACACTCTCCCATCGTTCCTTTTCCTTTATTAATTCTTGGTTTACTTTCTTCCATTGTTCCTTCTCTTTTTTCCATTGTTCCGCTTGCTTAGCTAATTCTTGTTCATGTTCTCTTCTCTGTTGCTCTTTTTCCCTGATCAACTTTTGCTTTTCTTGTCTTTCTTTATTTACGGATTTTTGTACTCTACTCTCGATCATTCCCTTCTCTCCGTTCCACTTTTGTCGGTCTTTATCCCATTGGCCTTTCTCCTCCCTCCATTTTTGTCTTTCCTTATCTTGTTGTTTCATCAATTCTTGTCTTTCTTCATTCCATTTCCTCGTCAATTCTTGTTTCTCTTCGTTCCACCTCTCTTTCTCCTCGATCAATTTTTGTATTTCTTTATTCCACTGCTCTTCCTTCTCGAGTTTTTCTTTATCACACTGTACGTTTTGCTTTCTTTCTAAAATAAACTTTTCCCTTTCGCTATTCCATTTCTCTTCCTTCTCAAATAATTCTTGCTCTTTTTCGTTGATCAACTCCCGTCGTTCCCTTTCCCATCGTTTCTCTTCCGATTTTCCTTTCTCCATCAATTCATCGTAATCTTCTTTTAATCTGTCTAGATTTTGTCTGAGATTATTTATGCAATCATCTTTTTCTTTTATTTGTTGTTTGATGTCTTCCGGGTTATTCTCAATATCATCGGAAGTATCATTTTTTTTCTTCCGGCGAAGTAGATTTAGTAAAGAAAAATCAAACGTCATAAGCGAAAAATGTCTCAACAGTGTATTCCTCTTAGATTATTTATACGTGATACTTTTTCGCAAGCAAATGTGACAACTGTATTTTATCACCTTTTGCCATAAATGCATTCTTTGCTCCATTATTTCTAAAAAAACTTTCTGTCGCACAAAGTTCCATTATTTCCAAAAAATTTCTGTCGCATTCCTTTCCAAAAATATTCTGTCATGTGAAGTTGCACAGAAACTTCATTATTTCCGAAAATTTTCTGTCGCGTGAACTTGCGTAAAAGCCCATGGTTTACAATAGATATTTCTTCCATTACGAAATAAATGAAAACTTTTTTTTGAAAAAAAAAAAACGCCTAGTGCAGATAAATGGAATGTAAAAAACGCCGAGTTTACACAAACGCCTACTACTTATCGTAGATTTTTTCCATCACAAATCCCGAAAGGTCTTCATAAGATTGCTATATAAAACCACATAACCCCAACAGATAATGTTGCCTGTAACTATAAGAACCAACTACTCCGTCGCTTTTCAGAACCAAAAATATAATGGAAGTTGATCTTTGCTTCGTTGTGGATTGCACAGGTTCTATGGCGAGTTACATTACAGCCACCAAGGAATGTATATTAAGGGTGGAAGATTATATGGGGAAAATGGAACCAAAAATTAAAGTTCGGTTTGGTTTCTGTGGATACCGCGATCACTGTGATTCCGACCGCCTTCAAATTTTAGATTTCACCGAGTCACGCCGTGAATTCGAAGAATACGTACAAAATAATGTTTCAGCCACTGGGGGTGGAGACACTCCGGAAGACGTTCTGGGCGGTCTCAATGCCGCCATAACTCAAATGACCTGGCGAAATAACATCCGTGTTCTTTTGCACATCTGTGATGCCCCGCCTCACGGTCGCCGCTTCACTGACGTTAGTGACGACTACCCAGAAGGTGATCCGAATGGTCTAACTGCTGAAATAGTATTGAGAAACATGAGATCAAAAGGGATATCCTACTTTTTCGGGAAAATTACAAGTTATACTAACAAAATGGTTGAGATATTCCGAAGCATACTCGGAGATTTTGATGTGTTTGATTTTAGTGAAGGAAAAGAGAAACCAGAAGAGTTAACATTTAAATTTTTTGAAGCCACGTGTTCAGCTATCACTACTGCGATATCTTTGGCATAATACGCCAGTCAAATTGATTGTTAAATAAAAAATTTGAATAAACAAGTTTAAATACAGTGTTCAGAAAATGAAATCATATAACAATGTATGCTAGGAATTATTTTTTCCCTTCACATAATCGTTGTTTATTTCTTCGAGACTTCTTCCTTTTGTCTGGAAAATTTTTGCATTATGAACATGAGATTAAGGTAAATGTTCGAAATGTCACAAAAAACATTATCAATAGACATACCTCCGGAATAAAAAGTGAGGCGAACCCGGACACGGCAGTAATTGCTGTGAACACGAAGAAAGTATATCCCCTCAGCATATCTTGAAGTATCGGGAATGTCAGTCCAACCAAGAAAGCGCACAACCAGTTAACTCCTAGGCACATTGACCCACCAGCGCTCACACAGTGGGTTGGCAATAATTCTGTCAAGAAAGACATTTTATGAAAAGAAAAGGTTGAAGCTGTTGTTTGCGCAGAAAGTCATAAGGTCGTACCTGAAATTATTAAATAAGGAATTGGACCGAGTCCGATCGCAAACGAAGAGACAAACAATAACACTAACACGCAGACGAAAGCAACAGGTCATTTCAAAGATTCTTTCTTAACTAACAGTTATCCATGGAAGATCACGAATAATTACCAGCAACCACAACTAACACATTGTAGTCGAATAATGACCCGACTGCCACTAAAGTCGACGAGATGCACATTCCCATCTGTGAGGCTATAAGCAGTGGTTTACGGCCTTTCTTGTCGATCAAATAGCTAGCAACCAATGTCATTATCAAGTTTACAATGCCAACACCTATGGTCGCATATTTCGCATTTGTACCAAATACTTGAAGAAAAATCGCGGTACTTATTTTCGATTGAGATGATGGTGACGCGATATTTGAATATTTTGTCAAGAAAATTTACTGTATAGAAGGTTTTTTTTCGCATGAATAAAAAGTACCTGTAAAATATGACTCCATTTATTCCGCATAGTTGCTGAACAGCATTCAATCCAACGCAAATCAAAAGCATCCTTCTACAATCCAGGTCTTGAATCATTTGACGCAAATTCAACGATCTCTTCGCCGAAAACGGTGCATTACTATTGCTAGCATCTCCAATGGTGTTCTCGTCAACTTCTCCACCATCCTGTCCCTCGACAATCTCTCTAAACTCATTATCTATATTATAACCATCTCTTAATTGTTGCAAAGCGTCTTTCGCTTTGATCAGTCGATGTCGCGAAATCAAATACCGTGGCGACTCGACACACAATGGCAGTAATAATAACTGAAGTAACGCGGGAATTATGGTTAATGCAAGCAGAATTCGCCATCCTGGAACGAAAGATAGGACGAGACCGAAGAGTTGAGAGATTAAGATTCCGATAACAATGAATAGTTGGTTTGTTGTGCCCAAGGCACCACGTGATTTTATGGTTGCTATCTCACCCAAATAGGTCTTATTTCGAAAAGGCCAGAAAATATTGGGAGTGTTAGATCAGCATTATTCCCCCCAAAAAAGAAAGAAAAAAAAATTACTACACCGAAACGACCACCGATCCAATGCCACTTCCGATACCCGTGAGAATACGTCCCACCACAAACATCACAGGATGTACGGCGGTTCCCAACAATAACCCACCAAAGATCCAGCTTAGTATATTAAATGCTAAAGTGTTACGCCTGCCGTAGAGAGCTTGAAAATGACCTGCCGAGAGACTACCGATAAGACCACCGAGTGCATAACTCCCCACAGAAAACCCCCTATGATTGCGAAATTGTAAAATTAAAATCTTCAAGAGACATTCGCCTACGGTTTTTGTAGCATACCATAAAAAATTGTTCATTGGAAGACAATCTGGTAGTTTTTCTTGATAGCTAGGTGTACAGTTTCTAATGATTTGTTCTTTTATTACGAAAGTTTTGGGTTAGCCATAAACTCTTTAATTGTTAAATTATTGCAAGATCACCTACCAGGAATATTCGTGACTCCAGTATTCCAACCATTCTCAAACGAGGCCGCGACAGTAACGAATGCAACAAATAAACAGTATGATGGAAAAGTTGCGAACTTGGAGTCGAGCGATTGACGCGATGAACTTGTTGAATTCTCGTCTAGAGGTGGTTCGTTGTCAATCGGATTTATAATGGTGGATGAGGATATTTGATGCAGAATTGATGACTCTCGGTTAAGATTGATGGACATTTTTTAGATGTTGGTGGAAAGAACCAGTAATCAAAAAATCTTTTTTAAACTATATTTTTAATTTCCGATACTAATTTTTTTCTTTTTCTTTCTTTTTTTTTTGCAATTGGGAGATTGATTACGGGCGGATGATATCATAACCTCGATGTTTCTTTACAACAACTATATCATAATTACCATCTTATAAAAACTTTTATACAAGATCATTATATAGTATAACTAAATATACATATACAGTATATACAGTATATGTACAGTATATACAATAAACCCGATTATATTTTATTTCGCTGTAAAAAATCGATCAAACAATGATAATATAAATCTACAGTATAATAAAATTTATTACTAGAAAACTCATTAATAAAATCGCCTATAAATTTCTGCTAATTCATAAGATTACAGATTTTTTAAATAACTTCATATCGAATTTGAATATAAAAATCTAAAAATAATCAAATCGGTAAAATGGAAATTAAAAAATTTTGAAAATATTATTTCAATAATAAAATAAATAATATACTGTAGTATTATAACACGAAATTATTTTTTTCTAAAAAAAGAGTCATTTATTTTTTATTAACAAAAATTAAATTATGATAAAAATTTTTTAATATATTTAAATAATATAATTTAATATTGAAAATATATTTTTTAATAATTAATACTTTACTTTTTTTAACCTACAATTTATTTAAAAATTAATTAGAAATCTAATATAATTAGATTTTTTTTACAAAATAACTAATTCATCTTCATACAAAAATACTTTAAGTTTGATTTTGAAAATAATATTATACTCTTCTAGTTGAATTGGATTTATTTCTATTTACTAGGATTATTAAATTTTCAGGTGATAAAAAAGTTACTATTTGTTTAAGTTAAGATCTTTCTTTCTTATTATTCTAACTTGACAAATTCAAAATCAAGATTTTTTTCTTATTTCTATTAGATAATAAAATTAAAAGTCTTTAGTTCATGCTAAGTTTTAACTTTTTGGTTATGGTTGAAAATATATTTTCTTAAAGTTATAAAAGAACATTATAATCAATAAGATTTATATTTTTATATTATTACAAGAATAATAAAAAATATTCATCAGTAAAATTTCTTTAATTAAATATAACTATTAAAAAAATATTATATTAAAACAACATAATTTAGTTTTTATCGAATAATATAAAAATTTGAAATTTATTATAAGTAACTTTTTTATTATAAATAAATATAAAATCATTACTTAAAAAGATTAAAATCAAATATACTTTTGAAAATAAAGATTTTTAGTAAATAATAAATATCTTTAAATAGTATATAAAAAGAAAATAAAAAGAAAAAATGAATAAGTTTTTCAAATAATTTATAAAAAAAAGAATATTACAATAAAATATTTCTTATTGAAAAGAATTTTTGAAAAAAGATTTTCAAAAAAAGCTGAAATTTTTATTTTTTATTTATTTATTTTTTTATAATATACTTATATATTTTTATATATTTTCTCCTTTCTTTATTTTAATTTATTTTTTTATAATTTCTTATATTTTAGTAATTTAATAAAATATATAATAATAACAACTTGCTAACAATAATATATAAACTAAAAAAATATTTATTTAAAATTTTTATAGATAAAATATTGTTTTTAAAATCAAATTTAGAAACTATTAATATTTATAACAAGTTAATTAAATTACTTTATAAAAGTTTAACTATAATATATAATATTACTTGAATAATAATATACTGTAATAAAAATAGCATCTACTACTATTGGATAGTTATTTTTAGTCATGATCTCCATTCTATTTCTATTTTTATCTATTTA
>CAJVPT010004143.1:0-13972 GCA_910592055.1 Acaulospora colombiana
TCCAGAACACTTCTAGAACATTGATAATTGATTTTGCTATTAGCAAACTTAGCATAAAGTACTCTAAAATATTTTGTAATTCTAGCTTATCACATGTAACTATTATTTTCGAAGGATACTTAAGTTATGTTCAAAATAATATAGCTTAATAGTTCAGTGAAACTAATAGTACAATTATTACTATTATTTATCTTAGTTTATATTTTCAAATATCATATAACTCAATTATGTATTTAAAGGAGAAAATTCTTCTTCTGGAAACTTCTCAGGATTTATCCAACAATAAAATTACCTTTAACCAAAATTATTATTCTGTCTCTTCTATCTAAATCACTAGTAATAAACCTCTTCATTTATTATTGTTCAAATTAGAAACTTTTACATATCATGTTAGAAGTTTAACTTGATGTTTTTCTATACTAGTTCTTTGTCTCTATCTGATTCTTAAGAGGTAAATTGGATAGGTTGACAAATTGGTGGTGACTGTGAGATAAACTCCTCCCATATTTTAAAAGAAAAGAAGAAAATCCTTGCTTAATATTGAAAGTAGTCACTGAAGAGAAATTCCAGTGATTTGGAATCCAAAGTCTAGCAAGTATCACGAGAAAGAAAACTTGTATAAACGAATTTAGTGATCACTTTGAAAACAACTAGCTATACAATCAAGTACATCAGTTATTTCCTGGAGAAGACCTAAGGAAGAGATCTTGTCTAGACAAATTTTGTGAAACTTGTTATTCTTTACAACATTCTAATATTTATTTCCTATGATTTTGGAATTGGTATCAAATCCAATTCTTTACTATTTTTTATACTTCTAAATCACAATATTATTTCATCCAATTAATTAATAGTACTATTCATAATCAAGATCATATAGTTCAGCAATTTATTTTTAGTATTAAATATTCCAATATTTTAATCTTTTATAGTATTTTTCCAAAAGTTATTTGTACAATCAACTTTTTTAAATATTTTATTGATATCACACCTCCAATCCCTTTAGATAATTTTATATTTTCTTCTGTTCAATTCAATTTTAATTTACCCTCTCACTTTTTGATCTATAGAATAACCTTTTATATAATAGTAAAAACTTATATTTATCCTTTTTATTTAAAACCAAGTTTACAAGAAACATATTTTGATTTCGAAGATTTAAACTTAGAAACCCTTTTTCAAGAACCTCCTTTTATCAATAACAATATAATAAAAACAAATGATGAAATTTACAACTTGGTCAATGAAAATATCCATGGTACAGTTATGAAAGTAGAAATCTTCTCTGGAAATGGTATGCAAGCTCCAGTTGACTGGAGCAAAAAGTTTATCAAAGTAGTTCAAGTCAACAATAGGAAAGATAAAAAACTATATTGGATAATTAATGCTTATCTTATTGATGAAGCTGAAGAATGGTGGGATGTCTATTACAATGCCAACAATGCTAACAATAATGCAATAGCAAGAGACACCATTATTAAAGCTCTTTTAAACCATTTTTGTTTCCAATATTAGATATACAAATGGATCAGAAATTTAGAAGGAAGAAAACAAGGCTCCTACGAAACTGTAGACTTCTACTACACCTCCTTTAAGAAGTTATTGGCCAAGGCAGATATAGATAAAACTATGAATAACAAACAAAAATTTAAATTCTTTATCTACTAATTGAACTCTCATGTTGCTCCTATTATATCAATGATGAAACCAGCAGCTGTTGCTGATGCTCTCAAATATGCAAATAAATATGAAGAAGGTCAAGACATTCATGAAGATAAAAAACCTCCTGTATCAAGAAATTCAGGTTCTAAAGTTTCTAAAGCACAAAAAGAGGCTATGGATGGATTAATCAAGAAATTCGAACAAATGCAACTCAATTTAGCTGAAAGATTGAAAAAGATAAAAGCCTATTCCCTTCAACAAAGAAGCAATCCATCAACCCAAAAAATGCAGTTATTTGCTTCTACCCAAAGGCCAAACTTTACAGGAAACTATTTCAAATATGGCAAACCTGGCCATTTTGCAAGGGATTGTCTCTCTGAAAGAACTTTACCATCCTATCAACCTCCTTTTAAAAGAAATCAATCAATTAATTATCTAACAATAGAACAATACTCCACCCAAGAATGGGATGAAGAAGATGAAAAAGAAGTTTATATTGGTCAACGAGCAAGACCATCCCCTTACTTTACTAATAGAAGAAAAATTAGAAAAAAGCAGAAACAATTAAATCTCAAAAAGAAATTCAATTACGAACCAGAAGAATTCCAGTACAACCCATAGAATTACAAGAAGAAACTGTACAAGAACATGTAGTAGCACCTATTGTTGCCCTCAGAAGATCTGGAACAAGGCATCAATCTTCCATTGTAGAAAACTTGAATTCACATGATATTTCAGATGATATTCTACAAATTTGTTCAAATTCTACTCTTGGACAATGTTACAGTATTCTAAACAGTGAAAAAACTTGGTCAAGGTGTTAAGAAGACCCAAAAATACTGAAGCTGTAAACTATCTTCAGTCTAAAGAAGAAAAGAAGAGAATAACAACTGTCAAATGCTATGTACGAATTAAAGAAAATCCAATTATTGCTATTTTGGATTCAGGAGCTATTGTAAGCATTATCATGAAAAAACTTATAGACAAACTTGGACTCTCTCCAGATACCCCTTCCAGAACAATTGTGATAACTACTAATAGTACAAGAACAAGAGCCCTTGGACAAATTTCAAATCTATAAATTTTTATTCAAGATTTAATAATCCCTATTAAACTGCAAGTTATTGAATCCTGGGAAGAAACTCTTCTTCTTGATACTGATTGATTTGAAAAGATGAAGGCCAAGTGGGACTTTGATACACGAATCTTATAAATTTATCATGATAGAAGATATATTAATATTGAAACAACCCATCTAGCAGATATTCCTCCACAATCTTTTATAGAGGAATCTCCCAATAATGATGATAAACTTTTAGATGAAATTGAATATTAAGAAGAAGAAGATCTTGAAGAATCAGAAGCATATACTTCTGATATTTGTATAGAAGACACTCTATCTGAAAATCCAGCTATATATCTCTCAGAAGTATCTTATGAAGAACCTGATGCATCAAATATAGGTGTTTTGCCTAAGAAACAATTGTATAAGACCTTTTGTATGAAAATAAAGATATTTTTACTAAAATTATCTCCAAGAAAGAACAAACAAGTAATCTGGAAAGAACCAATGTGGTAACCCATACTATTGATACTGGTAATGTAAAACTAATTAAACAAAGAGCATATAAAGCCTTTCCTGATTAGTTGGAATTCATCAAGAAAGAAATCATGAATATATTGCAAAAAGGAATTATTAACCCAACTACCAGCCTCTGGTCTTCTCCTGTGGTAGTAGTATTAAAGAAAAATAACAAGAAATAACTTTGTGTTGACTATAGAAAGTTAAATAAAGTCACAAAGAAAGATATCTATCATATGCCAGTGGTAGATGATCTTCTATAAACTTTTAATAGTGCTAAATGGTTCTTTTGTCTTGATCTCGCAAGTGGTTATTGGCAAGTAGCTATGAATAATGCAGACAAAAAGAAAACTGCTTTTATTATGAAGTTTTGACTCTATGAGTTCAATATTATGCCATTTGGATTATGCAATGCTCCTGCAACCTTTCAGAGACTAATGAATGAAGTCCTTGCTCTATTCAGAGGAAAATTTATTGAAATTTATTTAGATAATATTACTATTTTTTCCAAAACATTTGAAGACCATTATATGTATGTTAACATCATTCTAGATGTCCTTAGACAAGCCAATCTAATATTGAACTCAGAAAAATGTCACTTCTTTCTGCCACATGTCAAACTCCTTGATCATGAAATTAATCATGAAGAAATTCAACCTGATTATGAAAAGATCAACAAGTTCCACAATTATTTATGACCCTCTACTGTAAGACAAGTCAGAGAATTTTTAGGACTTGCCTTCTATTATAGAAAATTTATTAAAAACTTTTCCACAATTGCTAAGTTTCTAAATCAACTATTGGAAAAAAATGTATTATTTGAATAGATAGAAGATTAAAAAAAAGTCTTCAAATTCTTGAAGAGATATTAAATACTGCTCCGATTTTGCAATATCCCAATTTTTTCAAATTATTTTATGTCCACACTGATACTTCAGAAACTGGTATTGATGCTGTACTTGCCTAAAAAGATGAGCAAAATAAAAAATATGTTGTGGCATATACTAGTCGCAGTTTAACAAGAGCAAAATGAAATTATGCAGCAACTGAACTTGAATGTTTAGTTATTGTATGGACAGTGGAACACTTCTATCAGTATCTTGGGACAAATCATTTCTACTTGATCACTGACCATTTTGCTTTACAATGGTTAAAGACATTTGAACTAAAAAAAAGAAGAGCAAGATGGATTCTTCACCTGGAATCCTATAATTATTTTGTTATCTATAGGGCTGGGAAAAAGCATAACAATACAGATATTATGTCTCAAATGTATGAGGACAAAACTTCTATCCTTATGCTAGATCAAGATGCTTATCAATCATATATAGAGTTTATCTCTGAAGAGGATGAACCACCAAGACAAAAACATTTTACAAGAGATCAAGAATGCCAAACTGAAAACCATTGGTTTACTGCTGGGCAATGGTATAATATTTGCGATTAAAGGGCACTATATTATCATACACATGCTTATTACAAACAATGTCAAAAAGTTTTTGACAGAAACAGATGGTTATTTAAAGATGACTGTATCTGCAAAGGAAAACAAAAAGAGGTGACAAAAACCTACTCTGAATACACAGAAAATCCAGAATGGAGTAAAATCATCTCTGACGAAGTTAATCACGTGATTAAGGCCTTTTCACAATTGATCAATACATATTGGTGGCTCCCTGAAAATGAGCAAGTCTCTAAAGAATATTTACAAGAATTTAATAATCTTTCCTCACGATACTTATACAATTCTGTCTGATAGACAAGCACCAATCTTGAAACTCAATATTAATCATTTATATTATCACCACTCAAATCTGACACTAAAGAAAATACAGTTTAGGTAGTCAGTGTCCTGGCAAACAAATAATAAGATGGATACTCAACATTACTATCACCTCAAAAACTATTTACAAAACAACAAACTACCATCAAATCTTGACAAAAACAACAACAACAATTACAATCCAAAAGCAAATTTTTTGAAATTAAAAATAACATACTTTATAGAAAGGACAGAAGAAAAAAAACATGGAACCAACTTCTCAAAATTTTACAAAAATATGAAATAGAGCCAGTATTATATTTATTGCATAACCATTCTATTGGTGCATATCTAGATGTTAATAAGGTGTTTAAAAAAGTTCAAAGTAATATTTTTGGTTACAAATGTTCGAAAACATAAAAGACCATATCAAATCATGTGATTGATGTCAAAGATGAAGAAAATATAGAATATCTGGTTCTTTACATCCCATTCTTGTTAAAGAATCTTTTCAAAAATTGGAATAGATATTATTGATCCTTTACAATATATGAAAAAAGGCAACAGATACATTATGGTAGCAACAGATTATTTTACTAAATGGTCTGAAGCTTAGGCAATTTTAGAAGCAACAGAAAAACGAGTGGCTAAATTCATATATTAACCCTTATTTGCAAATATGGATATCCAAAACAGATACTTTCAAATCAAGGAACTTATTTCAGAAATGAAATAGTTAATAATTTATTAAAGAAATTTGAAATACAATATTTATTATCCATTCCATACTATTCCCAAACTAATGGACTAGTAGAACGATTCAACAAAACTTTATGTAAAGCATTGGCTAAACTAATAAAAGAACAAGAATACTAGAATAGCTACATTGCACCAGTATTATTTGCATACAGAACAGCCAAACAATCCTCCATGAAAATGACTTCCTTTTACTTGATATATAGACAAAAATCCCAAATCTCTCCTATAAAAATAGATGAAGTAATTAAAAAAGACATCCTATCATAACTGTTCACTCTGATAGAAGAACTGTCACAAGGAAGAGAAGCTGCCAAGCATAATATCCAGAGAAGCCAACGAAAACAGAAAGAGTATAATGACCAAAGAAAAAACCTAGCTTCAATATTTAAATAAGTGACAAAATATTAATGTATAATATTGCATGAGATAAACATTTTATAGGGAAATTGAAACCAAAATGGAAAAGACCTTATTATATTCACAATATTCTTCTAAATGGTGCCTATCAGCTGAGAACTTTGAATAGAAAAGTATTGGCTGCTTCTATCAATATCTATCTTTTGAAGAAGTATTATGACCGAGAAGAATGGGAACCACAAATAGTTTTACAAGACTATTAGTTACCAGAGTCATCATCTAGTCAATAAAAACTATTTGAACCATCCAAACAAAAAACCTAAAAGAATTGAAGGTATTTTTTTTTAAAAAAAAAAGAATAAAGAAAAGATGTAATGAAATAGTAGCGGCCCAAAGAACAACTGCATTATTATTTCAGCTAGCCCAGGAAGCATCACAACTGCTACTACATGGTCTTAGTAATTAAATACATATAAAGAAACAGACTTAGTAGGACATATGAGAGAAAGACCTGTCCAACAAAGAAGGAGCTTTCATGTTTTACAACTGGAGAAGTTGCTTCAGTGAATAAATCCATTGGCAAAAATTATTATTCTCTCTCTCTAGTTCCATATGTGTAAGGTGGAAGTGGTAACTAGTCATGTTTTGAAGGTTTGCTGAAAGGCTCTCATACTTGTCACATAAAATAAAATTGGTTTCTTGGAGCCTACCAAACTGGTAACACAAGTTCTCTACCTCCTCTTTGAGAGAAAGATTTTCCCAAACAAATCATAATTACCAATGGGTTGGGAGCTTCTGGTTCCCCTGGAGGAAGAGGAAGTGACAGTGATATATTTTTGTTTGTGGATTTTTGGTATGATGAATTTGCTTATAATAGATGGAATATATCATTTCAAAAATACAAAAGATATGATCCTTAAATACATTACACAAACACATGAATATTAAGAACACAAAACAAATTTTGATAAATATAAATAAACAAGGTTTTCCCCATTTTCCAGCAGACTATTTCAAGATCACAAAAATGTACAACAATTTCAAATTGAGTACCATTGTTGGTCAAATTATAGATGATCTCCTTGAAACAACTTCTGAAAATATGAATATAGTTCTACCACATACAGATATTATGTAATCTTTGAAAGTATAGGTTCTAATCAAGTACAGACATCTACAAAGGACAATTAGTATCAAAAATCGACAAATGACCTTGGTGCATGCTTATCTTTTAGAAGAACTATTGAATCAAGTGATAAATCACCATCAACATGATTTTTTATGTGATTAAGTATCTACATATTATAAACGAACTTGTATTAGGATCTACTATCTTTTTGAGAAGATAGGAATAAAACAAATCATAAGAACAAGAAAAATGATCCTTAGAAATATTTATAAGATAACAGTTGCCAAATTCCAGTCTCTAATTGATGCTTAACTTGTGAAACTCGCAGATTAGTTGATGGAATTGTTGAACTATAAAATTTTGCCATATGATCTCCCTAGTACTTAGGATAATTCTGGTACCTTAGATTAACATATTACGATCCTTTTGGTCACCTGAAAGTAAAGATTTTCCAGAATATTTATAGAACATTGATAGTCAATTTTGCTATTAGCAAATATAGCATAAAGTACTCTAGAATATTCTATAATCCTAGCTTATCACATGTAACTATTATTTTAGAAGGATACTTAAGTTATATTCAAAATAACATAGCTTAATAGTCTAGTGAAACCAATAGTATAATTATTATTATTATTTATCTTAGTTTATATTCTCAAATATTATATAACTCAATTATATATTTAAAAGAGGAAATTCTTCCTCTGAAGACTTCTCAGGATTTATCCAACAATAAAATTATTTTTAATCTGAAATTTATTATTCTGCCTCTCCTACTTAAATTACTAGTGATAAACCTCTTCATTTATTATTATTCAAATTAGGAACTTTTGTATATTATATTAGAAGTCTAACTAGGTGTTTTCCTGTCATCTCTATTTGATTCTTAAGAGGTGAATTGGATAGGTTGACAACATGCTTACAACTCAGAGAAACGTATCAACTGGGATCTGTTAATCAATATGGCCTTCAGAAAAAAAATTAAATACAAAATTATAACCTTATACAACTCAGCAAATGAAATAAAGAAACTGGTGAGGGTAAAACTGCAACATTGGCTTAAGATCAAGATCGATGAAGCCAAAAGCAAAAATATAATAGTTATAGTAATGGATAATCAAAACGAAAAAGCAGACATGCATCTAGATCAAACAACTGAGAGAATTAATGAAAATAACCTGAAACATATCATTGATATATCAGAGGCATTCGACTTGATAGATATATTTAGACAAGTTTACCTATCAGAAAGAGACTATATATACCACAGACCCAAATTAAACTATAGGAGCAAGCTAAACTATATCTGGGTGATGAATCCCCTATACCTCAACATTATGCACTAGAAACAGTGATCGCAAGTAACCACAAGTTATTATTACTTCGAGTTAATATGCCACACACTTTATGGGCCAAATTAGCGAACAGAAAAAATGGCAGATAGAACAACATAGACTATGCAAACTCCAGCCCAAAGCAGTGAAACAAGTTTAAAGAAAGGATGGATAAAGAGGCAAGAAGATTCCTAAATATAAACCCAAAATTGATGGAGAAGATTTGGCAATACTTCAAGGAATCAATGTTGATCTCAACAAAGGCATCACTTAAAAAATGAAGATGTAATAGAAATATTATAATGATCTATAAGTTCAAATATAAGGATTTTATATGGAAACAACTCAAGCTCAACAATATATATAGAAAATACCAAGAGTGGCTAATGAATCCTAAGGCTAGAATACAAACAATGAGTAGAATAATAGAGGGAAAAATCAAAACAATCAATGAACCAATCACCATTTTGACCATATCTCTCCTCTTCTGGAAGGAGTCAGCATTGGGTAGAGAAAAGCTATATAAATGGTTGACTGAGATCAAGAAAATATGAGAAGCAGAACAAGCAATAACCAAAATTAAAATTGAACAAGAGAAAGGGAAAGAAATCTCCAAACATATTAAGAATATATACAAGCATCTAGAAGAACACCCACAAAAAATAATCAATAGTATCTTAGACTATCAATCATGAACAAATAATATCTAGAAACTAGTGGAACAGAAAAAAACGAATAAGGTCACAATAATAACAGATCTAAAGACTATAAAAAGTAAGATTAAAAAACACTTCAAAGAATGGACAAGACCAAGACAAACAATAGATATCAAAAATCTGGCATACTGGAAACAACAATATGAGCCCAAAATCAACACCAAGGATAACTGTTTCAATATACACTACAACTAATTGAAATCACAGACATAGAAAATGCAATACATAAGACAAAGAGAACAAGTACTTTTGGACTATCTGAAATCTCCTATATTATGCTAAAAATCTAGAAAAGGATAGACTATAGCTACTAAAGAATTTGTTTAACAAAGTGTTAAACACAGGGGAGGTCCCTATTGACTGGAAGAAAGGAAATTTATATCCTATATCCAAATCTAAAGACTGGATAGAGAACATTAATATAATATATCTGATTATGCTACTGAAAACAACCAAAAAGATCTTTATAAGTATTCTAACAGAAAGAATAGTGAAAATATGTATCAAATATAATATACTTTGCAACAACAACTGGGTAGGCCTATCTAGAGAAAACATGCAGAAACTGATTCATATTCTCAATAATGTGATGGAAGAAGCCAGAGAATTCAAGAAAGAAGCCTGGATATTCAATCAGGATATTAGCAAAACATACAACTCTATCACCAAAGATATGTTGACCCAAGCCCTTAGAAGAATTCATATACCAGCAAGGATCATTAGTATCCTGAACAATTTATTGATAAATAGGAAAAATAGAGTAATAATGGTATATGATCTGACAGAAGAATATACTGTCCATAATGGAATCAATCAAGGGGACACTATTTTTTCACTTTTATAGAGAATCTTTTATAACTTCTTATTGCAAGAGATCAAAGATAACCATGCAGGATATGTAATAGAATCAATGATTCCATTAGACCTGATACTATCAAATAAAGGAAAAATAGTCAGTGAAGTAATAAAGAAAACCAAGATCACTGCAACAGCTTTCATGTATGATACAACATAGTTCATGAACAGTCAAGCCAACATGCAAGCCATTTTGAATAAAGTAGCAGAGTTCATAAAAATAAATGACATACATGTCAATAGTGACAAATCATCACTAATTTGTGTCAATGTAAGTAAGGAGAATAAAGAAACAAGTGTTAAGCTGAATAGAACACAGGTTACCTTATTATAGAGTAATGAAGCAACTAGAATATTAGGAGTTTGAATCTCAGAAGATGGAAAAGTTGACACTATCACCAGAATGCTATTACAAAAGAAGATAACAGATAAATAAATTCAATACAACATCAATCACATCCTTTTTTCAATACTAGAATACCTGTTAAATGATTTGATTATCTTAGAAAAAGAGTGTGCCAAGATAAGCAGTAAAATCAACAAAGTCTTCAAGCACAAGACTGGATTATTGACAACAACCCCAAACTGTATAATCCATGCAGACTTTGATTACAAACTATTCACCCTATGGAACAGACAAATTCTCATGCATGGAAAAAATTTATACAATAGACTTAACTATTATAACCTAAGTGGCATAACAATACAGTTTAGATTACAACACCTTCAGAATAAATATTGATCTAATACATCAATTCTAACAGATAGATTGTCTTTCTGAACCAAGAAAAAAAGGAGCCTGATGAACAAGATCTTTAACATGCTTAAGCTCCAAGGTATCCCACTCTCTTCAGTAGAACACATATGGTTTGGAAAACCAGTTAGGAATAAAGGCAAAGCAATCAAAGAAATAGTGTCTAAGGAATAGTACGACAAATATAGGAATTCTCTTAAATACAAAGGAATTCTATTCTATGATCAGTTATTTAACAATAACAAAACAAGAATCTCATCATGACAATAGGTGAAAGCAAAGTTAGGTAAACAAGGTATAATCCCACTTTGGTTCAAGGAACTGAAAAATATTATATCTAGCAAGAATGAAATAAGGATAGAATATTAGAGTAGGACAAAAAAAAACAGAAAACAATAACATTCATAAATACACAATGAATAGATTTCAAACTAATATACCAGTGCTACCCTCCCAAAAACCTAATACAATTAAATAGTTAGCAATAAAAAAGAATGGAACAACAGTAATAACAAAGAAGAAGAAAATTTGAGATGATCAATATATAATAGCAAATTACATAATCTAAGAAGAACAGATATTTCCAATATTCAAGTGTAAAGGCTACCTCTTTAATGACCCTGAGCTCAGAAAAGATTACAAAGACCAATAACAATGTATAATGTTCCAACTCATAACAAAATCAGTCAACATAATATCCAGAAAAGTACAAAAGGGTATATCTCCAGCCATCAAGAAACCAATACAAAGAATCTTTATATAAACAGACTATAATCTTTTTCACAAGGTATCGAGCTCACCTTAAAAGAAATTAATACACAATTCCCAAACACATTCTTCTCAACCATATACCTTGACTCAAAATCGAATATAAAGGTCCTAATTCAAAAAAACTTAAGAGTCTAATCAGGATATTTCTCAAACTTCAACAAATAGCACAAGAAATTGTTGTACATTGTAGCAGACTAATTGGCGAGTCTGTCACTAATGACCAAAAGCTCATGTAACCTGTGAATAGAAGAGTCTATCCTTATATCACATATACAAAACAATATCAAACCAAGGCAGAGGTGTAAAAAGATTTGGGCAAGTCTCAAGGTAGTTTTTCCTAAAACTATTTATAACTTCACTGTTATAACAATCTATCCAAAAGATTCATCTTAAGATTTGTCCTGAGATTCGTTATTTTATTAAGTCATTGAAGGAAGTTACATTTATATATTTTTACACATAGGGCTATTACATAATCACCATGGCTATTCTAGTATTATGTCATGCATAAATTGCTTCTTGGTCAGCTAATTTTTTATTACCTCAGCTCATAGTTTTTTACCTTTTTAACGTAAATGGATTGTTTGCGCATTCTTCTAGCTTGCAAGGGGTATGGTGATAGTTAGCAATTGATTATTTTGTGTAAGCTTCAGTCACATCACAATTATCGGTCATGTGACCATGGTGAAAATTCTGAACTTTGTTTAGCTTCTTTGGTCTTTAACAACATAACAACTTACAGATATACACAGATGGCTCCTACATAAGACACTATCAGAATAACAAGATGTGAATTAGATAAATAGCCATAATCGAGACAGGTACAGAAGTTGCAACATTTCAAGTTGAAACATAAGATACTCCATTCTCCATAAAAGCAGAATTTACAGTAATACTAATAGCAATCTGCACAATAAGTATATATAAGAAAGTGAACATTATCACAAACAACCAACACAATAAAGAGAATACACACGAAAGAACATTAAAGGAATCAGAAACATAAAAATTCAAATAGAAGCCTGATTAATGTGATTTGTGAAAGCCTCATAACATAAAATATACAAAACAGCTGGACCAAAATAAAAGATTATTCAGGAAATTATAAAAACGAGCAAGCAGATAAGCTCATAGCGATAATATCAATAGATAATAATAAGGATATAATTAAGATTCAAGAGTTAAATATGATGAGTGACATGACAATATTTAGATAGGACCAACCTTCTATTTAAGACAATAGGGAAGACCCTATTCAAGACAAAGTGGGCAAGCAAGTGAAGAACCTTGAGGCATACTCAGGAGTGATTAGATGGTACAAAAACAAAGAAGATCAACTAGAACATAATGATGCAATCATTAATGCCATTCAAAATTACATTAATGTAAACAAACCCAAAAGGATCACAATAACAGAACATTTCACCCCAAGATATGGCTTAATGAATACTCTATAATGAATAACCTGAACAGAAGAAAACCACACCTATACAAAAGCTCTATCTGTACAATCTGCAGAAAGCCAAAAGAGAAAGACTTGTACCCCTTTATTTGTGAACTGAACAAGACATAATTAATAAATAAATATATCACTCTACTCACACAAGAATGTGCAACTAGAACAAATAGCTATAAACAAACTGAACTCATGCATAAGAAATGGAGCTGTTCACTCACCCCTACAATACAAGTAGACTGTACAAACTAGAATTATAAAATAGAATGGATGAATATTATCAGGGGAGTTATTAGCCACAAGATAATGCAAATAGTAGAGGAAATAACTGAAAACTCATAAGCAACAAAAACAGCAGTAAAAGTAACTAAAACACAGTTCTAGGAAGAAAAAAAGAGAATGTGGAAGTTAAGATGTGATCAAGTATTAGAATGGGAAAAATCATAGGGAATAACAAAGAGAATGAAGAAAAAAATAATAAGTAGTAATAAAATATATCCAAATAGAGGAAAAATATCATGAAACAGAGATGCATCAATTATCACCAAGTAGCTATGGATTGACTTAAACTATAATATGAAAAACATCTTATAAAATGGGTTTTCAATTAATTCTCTATTTTCAATAAGCATTAGTATTAATGAAGTTATGATATGTTAACATTCATTCCACCAGATGAACTGTAGCAAGTCGCAGGGTTCAGAAGATATTGAGTCTATAGTTTTTTTTTTATCATAAATGTATCTTCTTATAATTAAATTTGTATATATAAGAAGGTATTAATGATTAAATAAAAACTACAGGCATGACTTTGCCAGCTAAAAAAAAAAAAAAA
>CAJVPT010004144.1:0-13971 GCA_910592055.1 Acaulospora colombiana
TGGTACTTTGCCTGTTTGTAGTACATTATTGAAAAGGTCTGTGATATAGTTTATTGTTTCTTTAGTAAGTTTTTTAATCATTATTTATTTTGTAAACTCTTTATGAGAATGTCTAACTATATTATTGCTCGTGATATTGCAGAATGTAGGTCTTTTCTTTTCAACATATTTTATTGTGTTATTATTAATAGGAAAGTAATATATTATTGTTTCCGATGTTTCAGATTGTAAGCTTTCTTGGGCGCGTTCATTTCAAAGCCACTAGGAATTTACCAAATTGCTATCCCTTATATTTTAGATGGTAAGACTCAAATTATTTTTTTATTTAGCAAAGCCATTAATAAATTAACTATGTTTCTGTAATTATGTTGCAGATTGTAGGCTTTTTTTTTTTTTTTTTGAGTCATGCAGTATTTATTATAGCAAATTAATCGTTATCTAAATTAATATTGCAGATCGTGAGTCTTTTCACATTTCTTTTTTAATTCGTAAATGGTTATATTATTACCTTGCACTGCCCTTGATATCGTAGATGGTAAGTTTTTCAAACTACTTATTTGTAAATTCATAAGTGGACTTGTCATTTATTTTATATTGCAGATTGTAAGTTTTTCAAGGAACTATGCTTTCTTCGATTCATAAAAAGTGAACTCGTTTTATTCACTTTCTATCTCACCTCCAGATTGTAAGTTTTAGTTTTTTATTTAACATTTCGGGAAAAATTAATTAGCAATGTTAACAATTATTTTATTATAGCTGGTAATGGCTCTCGTATTTTTAGCACTCATTTTTTAAATATTGAATGAGCAGGTTTTTTAATACGTATTTTATGACTTATAAGCTATCGGTAAATTTTCTCAAACATGGTTTGGTTTCGCAAAGTTACGGGATTTGATTGTCAACACTTATACAGTACATTCGTATTGCAGATCGTAAGTCTTGATTTTCAAATACGTACTGTGTACGAATTTCACTGGTTTCGTATACGTATACGTAGTAGATAAGTTGACTAATTACGTATTCTTGATATTGCAGAGGGTAAGATTCTCTTAAGTATCTTTTCATTATTTGTAACATAAACTTACAATTGGATCACGATGTTTTTAGATTGTAAGTTCCTCTCAAGCATGATTCTGTATATTCGTAAATCTTGTAGAAAGTTAATATACTGTAAATACCTGTTACATATATTACAGGGAGTAAGTTTTCCATGCATATCATTTCATAAATTCATAAAATATTTTATTGACATAGTAATTAATTGTCGACTTTACAGTGAGTATGCTTTCTCGGACTTACCTTCACATTCATTACTTATAAACATGTAATAAGAAATGAAAAGCTGATCGGTTGTTGTAACAATTGACAATATTGCAGCTGGTAAGTTATCGAAATTTATATAGATGGAAAATTCATGAGCGATTCGTTATTAAATTCATTCTTAATGTTGCAGACTGTAGGTTTCTTTCTTGATTTTCTAATGCACGTGATAAAATATGAGTTTATAATGTTAATAATGTTGATTCGATACTTAGTAAGTATTTTCCGCATAGATTTGTTACCTGTTTCATGATTTAATAAGAAATCTTAGGTTAACTGTGCAAAATCGCCAAACATTTAGTTGGTAAGTTTTCTTGGTATATCTTTCTCACTGTACTTTTTTTACAAATTAGAAAGAAATTGGATTAAATATGCTGTATTATTATATATAATATTGTAGGTCGTTTCTCAACATATGTTCTTCAAATTTTCAAGAACGTAGAAACCTATATTAATAATAATTAACTTTAAAGCTCGTAAGTTTTTCGCAAACTTATCAGCTCGCCAATTTATAAGTGTATTAATTATATGACGTTCTCATTGTTGCAGAAGGTATGCATATATTATTTTTCTTCTCGTAATTTATAAATTAATTGACTATATTGCTATTCTTATTGATGCATATTGTAAGTCTCTTTGAGCATAATTGCTTCTTATATCCTTAGTAAAACAAGAATATTAATGATTGCTGACTTTATAGGGTGTAAGTTTCATAAGAAATTTTACTAAAGATTTGTGAAAAATTGAATTAACTGATTTAATTGACTTTATAGTCGGTAAGCTTTTAAAAAATAATTCACACTCTACTATACACTATGCAAATTTATAAATAATTTATTATGTTATTATATTTAATAAGAAGATGGTAAGCTTTGTCACGAATGTTTTGTTTATTTTTTATACTGTAAGTTCATAAGAAAAGTAGGCAAACATGTTACTCTTGATGTTACGGATTGTAGGTTTTTCTGATATATTTTATTGCTTTAAAATCTGCATTAAAAATAAAAAAAAATACTAAGAATTATTTGCTTTATAGTTAGCATGTATGCTTTTGTTATTTGTTCTAAAGTTCGTGCGTGTATTTGGTCATGATATGATAATTATCGACTTTATATAAGGTATGTCTTCAAATTCACGTACTTATTAAAAGTTTGCAAATATATCTGCTGTGTCCTTTTCCCCTCATAAGTGGAATAATTTTATTAACTGATAGCTGTCAAGTTTCACGTTTTCATTGTTATTTCCAAGCAAATAATGTAATAATTACCATAAAACAGCAGTCGAATTTACAGGAGGCAAGCACATTTTTTATTTTGTTTCGCAAATTGAATTGACATATTGACTTACGCATCGTGAACCATAGGTGGTAAGTTCCTAGGCATACCTTTTTACAGTATGTGTATCTCCAATTCATTAAAAAGAGGATGATTTTTTTAATTTAATAGATTGTAAGTTTTTCGATATACAGTATTTCTATTGTTTTTCTGCGTAAACTAATGTAGGAACTGATGTCATCATTCCTGAAAGACTGTAAGTTTTAAACCATACTTTCGTTGTTTTTCGAGTTTTATAAGAGAGTGGTTTAACAATATTTCAAATTTTGATAATTTTACAGGGAGTAAGTATTCGCGTGTGCATCATATTTGCTGTCTCAAATTAAAATT
Source organism: Acaulospora colombiana (assembly GCA_910592055.1). Classification (NCBI taxonomy): domain Eukaryota; kingdom Fungi; phylum Glomeromycota; class Glomeromycetes; order Diversisporales; family Acaulosporaceae; genus Acaulospora; species Acaulospora colombiana. The sequence goes on from CAJVPT010004144.1 coordinate 2,985, forward strand.
GAATACTGTATTTTATTACATAGATACCTGTAATCAATGTAAGAAAAAAACTACATCCGAATTCTGGTGCCAGCCTTGCAATTCCTCGCGCTTTCGAGAAGAATTTAACAATTGGAGCAGTGAAAACCGTTATGTTGACGAATTTATAAAAGAAGCTCAGCTAAATGCAACCAGCGCTGAAAAGATACTCGAGCTAATTCCATATTCGGAATTTAAAAATTTGACATCCATTGGAGAAGGCGGTTTTGGAAAAATTTACTCAGCTATATGGACTGAAGGGTATATTAGCTGCTGGAGCACTAGAGTCGGTCAGTGGAAAAGAAAAGGAGCTATAAAAGTTGCGCTGAAGTATCTTAATGATTCACAAAACATCGCCAATGAGTTCTTAAACGAGGTAATTTTAAATTGTATTTTTACTTTTTTATTGTATTTACATTACACCGAATTTCTTATTTATTTATTTATTATTTTTTTTTTTTTTGTTGCAAATCTTATAACTTTTATAATTGATTTTATTCAGATAAAAAACCTTCACTACTGTAACAAAGATATTTCTCGTATTAAAAAATGCTATGGAATTACCAGATGTGAAGACACAAAAGATTTTGTGATTGTAATGCAATTAATAGAAGACGGGAGCCTTAGAAATAATCTACACGAACTTCAAAAAATGACATGGAATGAAAAGTTGACTTGTTTGTCAAGAATTGCGGATGGTTTATATCAAATGCATAAGGCTAATTTAATTCACCGCGATTTTCATACGGGAAATATTCTTTTCTCTAAGGTTAAAAGGAATACTCTTTATATAACAGACTTGGGCCTGTGTAAGACAGTTTCTGAATATGCCGGCAATGTTAAAAATCAAAAGGTGTATGGAGTGCTTCCATATGTAGCGCCGGAGGTTTTACGCGGAGAGGATTATACTAAAGCAGCAGACGTTTATGCATTTGGAATTATCATGTCGGAAGTTATTTCTGGAATTTCACCTCTTGGAAATTTTTCGCATAATAAAACCCTTGTGATTAAAATTTGCAATGAAAAACTCCGACCTAATATTACAAAGAACACGCCGGCTTTGATCATGGAATTAATGAAGAAATGTTGGGATGATGATCCGCAGAAACGTTTAAGTTCATACGAACTGCGTGGAATTTTACGGGTGCGGAGGAACAACAATCGCGAAAACTCGGAACTTTTTAAACAAATTAAGGAAATTGAAAACATGAAACCAGACCTTGTGGATAGCGAAATCCATCCAGAAGTATCCTATAAAAGCCGATGTCTTACAGGCATGTAATTATGAACCATACAAGAGAATTATTGCAAGCATCTTTTTTGTTTGTTTTTTTTTGACGCTCTTTTCAACAATAATTTCTTTAGACGAATTGGACGATTTTTGAATGAAATGCTTCATATATATCACCCACCCTGTCTAACATTTTGAAATTTAACCTTTTTAATTACGTGTTCATATTTCTAAAAATATAGTTCAAAAAGGATTTGTTTATTCCACTATCTATCATATCATATTTAAGAATTCACTTTCATAAATATTTACATATTTTGTTATTTACAAAATTAAATAAAGTATTAATCGCGTACGTAACGATTGCAAATGCTTTAAATTACCGAATAAGCCATCCCGAGTATATTATATTAAGCCATAAATGTTAACAAAAAAAAATGTTTTTATTAGTAAAAAATGCGGGCGGGTCTGCATAAAGGGGATTGCACAAAATTAAGCCGATTTTCACGAATCGTGCGATAAAAATTTATTTTTATGCGCATACAAATAATCTATCAATGTGTCTCATATCCATTTTTTTCTATCATTCTTTTACATGGTCGGGCATTGAGTCTATAAAGTGGAGGGTTTTATCAAAATCGAACTATCCCACACCACAGTAACGGCCTACTCCAAATCGGATTTGTTGAGTGGTTTTCGGTTCTTATGATTCCACGCCTTGACCTCTCTCCACATATTCTTGATTGGACTAAGGTCTGGTGATTGTTGTGGCTATTCCATGGTCATTATTTCAAGCTTGTACTTGATTTCTTTCACGAATTTACATTTGTGAATTGGCACATTGTCTTCATACTATCTTGTTTTTTTTTTTCTAAAATGCTGGCTCAGCCTTACTTTATTTGAAATGTGATAGATATGTACATGAAATGATATAACTACTTATGCTTACCAAATATAGTTTGATAAAGGATCAGTCTTTTGACTGAACTTCCCTCATGGCTTGTTTCCACCTCATTTTAGAGGGTGCTAACCTGTTAAGGTTAGGCTAGTGCTGTAAGAAAATTCCAGGATAGTGCAGGGTGTTGTTATTTTTTGAATGGTTTTGTTAATGCATTTGTTTCTTGATGTGGTTTTCTCTTTCTTTGAACCATGGCTCTATTTTATGCTTGAGGTATTTGCATTTTTCTCTATCTTCCTGGTGACGCCATGTTGTGCTTTTCAAAGTTATAAATGTTCACATCTTTTCTTCTATATTTTTGTAGGTAGTTGGTGATATCTCTTTTGATGTCTAAGTGGCAATCATGTCTTATTCATCATTTTGGAAGTGCCTCTTTGATGATTTGTGTTATCTCTTTGAGAAAGGCTTCTCTGATTGTGCACTTCAAGTATCTCTCATAGTGCAGAGATGTTTTTTCCTTCAGTTTTTCTATCCATTTTGAGGTATTGTTTTTGGTCAAGTGTTTTGTAATGTTTGTAATAATGTATTAATTATATATTGTTCTATTATTGCCATGTGTGTTATGCAAATGAAAGGGTATATGTTTGTCTCTCTTTCTTCATATTTGTTGCACAAATTATCTTTGTAAATTGAGGACACTCTGTGATATAGCTTGGTTTTTATAGAGAGTTCTTTATTTAATATGCTTAAAAGAAATTTTCTTTGTTGTTGATCCTTCCAATTTATTGTGTTCTTGCTTATTTTGGTGATCTAAAAATATTTGAAAATAATGGGCCAATGGATTGTGTGAATTAAGTAGTTGGCAAAGTTGTTTCTGGTTCTATTAAAAAATATGCACTTAGTTAAGTAACTGCTTATGTTATTTTCTTGATTATTTTCTTGATTGATACTTCTAAATCATTTTTGTTCCATTGTATAGAAAATGCATTTCATTTAAAATTTTAGTTTTAAATACAATATTATTTGTGTTGAGTCTCATAACTTAGTATTGATTGAACTCTGCTAGTTGATCTGTGAGTTTATTTTATGATTTTAATGTATACTTGAACTTTAATTAACCCTAACTGAATATTTCTTTGCTTGCAAATTTCTTTGATTATTTATAAAATATGAGTTTTTTTGTTTTTTATAATATTATGTGATAATAAGCTTGTTAATTTTCTGGATACTACTAATGGTTGCCATGCTATTTATATATTTCTATACTTTACTATAGTAGAGAAGTATGTTAATTGCTATAAGGATAGTTATTGGTTCAATTTTAGTTAAGAAAAAAAATTTTTTAACTTGTTTTTGAAAGTTGAAATCCTGTTTTAATTTATTGTTACTTTTTTTTTTTTTTTAAGGGGTGGCTTATACCTTGTTTATTAGATATTTTTATGATAATATGTATAAATTTATTTTATACAAATTTATCACTCTATCTATCTAAGTAAACTCACTAAGGAAATCTTCCTACCATGCAACTTATTGTCAAGTACTGATATATACTTGACTAATTTGCCAAGGCTCTACCTGTCCCATAAAAATTTTGTTTTAAATGAATAAATTATGTTCCAGTTAATCCAATGGTAGCTAGCATGTGCCATTATTGCATTGATTCCTGGGATGCAAGATTTGTGTGTATTCTTTTTCATGGTTATGGATTACCATTGCCTTTTGTTTTTTGTGGTGATGTTGTGTTTCTTTTCCCATTGTATAAAGTTATCACATCTATGGTTCCATTTTCCTTGTTATATGTCAAGAAGTCTGTTGATAATACTTTTGATAGTTTCTTTGTAATGTTCTGCTGGTGTGTATTTTTTTATACTCTTTATTAAATCTATTGTAAGGATGCCTTTTGCTATATAATCCTTGACTTAATTTGTCCAAAGTTTTGCTTGTTTGTTGAGTTCTTTATTGAGGTTGTGTTGTGTGGGTATGTTTGATCTACTACTGACTTTTTCGTTTATTATTTGTTATAATTCTTTATAGATGTCTGCTTCATTCCTCCTGTATATTATGCAGGGTGTGTTGGTTTCGGTTTATTGGCAGTTGAGACATTGGTTGTTCATATAGGTGTTTGCTGCTCTTCTGTGTAGTTTGTCCTTGGTAGGTAGTTCGAGGTTCCAAAGTCTGTATCTGAAGGATCTATTGTTGTGATCCTCTCGATTGGTAAGTCCTATTGTAAGTTTGAAGGATGTCCTGTTGATGAGTGAGATCTCCCATGCAATGTCATTTAGTGTAGAGGTGCTGTCAATTATTGTGAGGTTGCGATCAAGGCTTTTCCAGTTGAGAATATGTTTTATTCTGATTAAGTCCATGTCTTTTATTAACTTATTATATGCTGTACAAAGTCACTACGAACTGTACAAAGCCTTAATTACATATATAGTCAACAAGTAATTATACATTTTTTGAAGTAAACCTATTTATATGAGTAGCTATAACTATTCTACCTCTATATACAACTACTACTTATTTGGAAAGATGTGCGATTCCTTCTTAATTTTTCCCAGAACAATTTTATTTACAGTAAGAGTATTTTGATTATCGGGCTGTCGAATTTTCTTTATCCTGGTCTTCTCAGTATTTTAAGTCCTTCGAAGTGGTCCACAGATTTTTCCTCCCATCAAGGTCTCCCAATAGTTAAGTGTGTGAAAACTTGGCACAGGCACATACTTGAATTCTTGAACAGATACCTCAATACTAAGACAGGGAACCAGGTTTTTCTTCATTTGATTTATTATTTTTTCTTCAGCAATATGCTACCGGTTCAATGTCTACTCTTCTTATTACCCTTATTGGGTAATGCAGTCATGTCAAAGGATAATTCTATCCAATTTTGGACATTTAGCCTTATCACAATCCATATATAGACCAACTTGTATCACTCAGAAACTCCAATCGGCTGTTGAGACAAGCTATATATGAAAACATCAGTTATATACAGTTATGCCAATAGATGCAGATCATTACTTACTTATCAAAGATTGTCCCCTGAAGGATTTGATCATGGTTCTTGTAATCTGACCTACGGAGTGCTAACCACTGCACTATAGACCCATAGGTGATATAGATATAGATATAATATATATATTTATTTCTCTTATTGCATGTTCTATTATTTGTAAAGATAATTGTATCTGTTTGTCAAAGATTGTCCTCTGCTTGTCCCTAGTTATCCAGAGTGGTATTCTGTTGTACTTTTCTTGACTTGAATATTTATTGACTATGCTAGTAACTGATACATTATATATTGCTATTGATCCTAATACTTGTTTATGAGCTTTGGATTGTTGAAAAAACAACTTCTGCACTTGAAAATCAGTGACATCTAGTTGTCACTGATCATGTAATTGACTATGATAACCTTATTATTCAGTATTTTTTTCTTCTTTGTGATTATCATTGATCCATCTTTTTTTGTTGCTAACTACTTTATTGTTAACTGTTGTTAAGAGGAAAGCACTTGTGTATTCAAATGAAAATTGTTTGTTTATGAGCTATTGTTTTGATTTTGTTTTCTGGACATGGCTACTTTCTCTCTTCCTTCTTTATATATATTGTTTGTATTAGTCTATATCTCTTTTAAGTCTCTTTATCATTGTAAGGTTCTATCTTGTTTGCTCAATTTTGCTTGCACCTGTTGCCAGGTGAGGAATCTTGTTTTGTTATCATTAAGAAGTTGATCCATGAAGAGAATTCCTCTACGTCTAAGATGTTTTCTGTGTTTGTTATACCATTCTTCCTGTACCATTTCTTTGATGGATTTTCTTTCACTTTTGGTAGGTTTCCCTATCTATGTATAATTAATTGGGTAAAAGTGATTAATTTCCTATACCTTTAGCATATTTAAGATCTTATTTATTAAATTTGTTTTTCTTTTTGTTAAAAAGGGAAGTTTTTCCTTTAGTATTGACATACTGGTTCAGTATTCATTTTGAAGTTGCTAAAGTCTAATCTATGTCATCATGCCACTCAGATCATAGCTGTTTAGTCTATGTAATAAGTTCTTGCTATGTATAAGTATTTGTCTATTCCACAGGTTGAAAAGTTTGTATTTGAAGTCAGCATGTATTATATAGTTCGGAGTAGTTGAAGACAGACTAGCTTTGTGTTTGAATACCTTGTTTATTTTGCTGCTTATCTTGTTATACTCTTTTTCTGACAGTACTAGATCATTTAATAGATATTCTATGACTAGAAACAAGGTATGATTTATAATGTATCGTGCTTGTTTGTCTGTCACTTTCTTTTATGTTAAGATTCTGATAGTAATATTCACTTTTTCTCTAATTATGTTCTTCTAGCAGGTCTTTTTCCCATCCTCTGATATTCATACTTCAAGGATTCTAGTAGCCTCATTTTGTTGCAAGAGTTGTATTCGGTCTCTATTCATCTTGATGCTCTCTGTTCTACTCTCTTTGTTGATATTAATACAGATCAATAATAACTTGTTGCTGTTGACTTGGATATTGTTTATACTAAGGAACTCTGATGCTTTGTCTATGATATCCTGCATATCAGTTTGTGAGCTTGTAAACCATGTCATGTTATCCATGTATGCTGTTGTTATAATCTTGGCCATCTTTTTTATAGTGGTACTTATTTTTCTTTAGCTTGAGACTATCAGATCTAGGATAACATCAGTTCTATTTTGTATCCTTCAATTTCATATAAGAGTGGATTATAAAAGATTCTCCATAGCAATAGTGATATGGTATTCCCTTGATCAATCCCATCATAAATAGGGTACTCCTCTATGAGACCATATGTATTATTACCCTATTACTTTTGCTATCTAGTATATTGTTCATAATTTTAATAATATGTTCCAATAGGTGTATTCTTTTAAGGGCTCTAATCATTATCTATTTGTTAATGGAGTCATATACTTTACTAATATCTTGGCTGAATATTCATACTTCTTTTTTGTATTCTCTGACCTCCTCCATGACATTGTTCAATATATGAATTAGTTCTTGTGTGCTCCCTCCTGGTAGTCCAACCCAATTGTTCTCACATAAAACTTTTTTTTTATGTACATTTTTACTATTCTTGTTATCAGGATTTTCATAAATATTTTTCTAGCTGTTTCAAGCAGAATAATGGGTCATGTTATGTTTGTGGCTCCTAGCCAATCTTTGGGTTTTGGAATTGGATATACATTTCCTCTCTTCCAGTTCCTTGGGATCTCGCCTATTGCCAAGATCTTATTGAAAAGGATTTTCAGAACCTGTAGTTCTTTTTCTCCCAAATTTTAAATACACTGTAAGGTATTTCAGATGGTTCTGGTGCACTTTCTGTTTTCTTCCTATGTATTGCATCTTTTATTTCCATTATCTTGATTGGATTTAGTATTTTCACAAACCCTTCAGCTCAGATGTTTTGTTTTAGATTGTATTGTTCCTTCCAGTGTAGGAAGCCTTCTATATCTAGAATTTGTCTTGATCTTATCCATTGCTAAAAGTAATCTCTAATTTTATTTTTCATCTTTTCTGGCTCTATTATGATTTTGATTTTATTCTCCTCTGTACATTCTACTAATCTTCTGGTATCAATAAACCTAGCTTGTCTATTCAAAATACTATTTATTATTTTTTTTGAATTCTCCTCTAAGTTCTTGTATCTATACTCAGTATATTCCTAAATTGTTCTTGCCTTTATTTTAGTCACTTGAACCTTTGCTATCTTGCTTTCTATGTCTCAGATCTCTTTGGTTTCTGATAACCATTTGTGTATTTCTTCTCTATTCTATAGTATATCTTTTATATTGAGTAGTGGTTTTTTTAACATGTAGAGTGGTGAATTCACTTCCTTTACTAAATCTTTTATTAATACTTTTTTTGTTTGTGATTATAACCCTGAATTTATGAGCCATGCCTGGCACCTTCTATATACCTTGCTGATTCTGAGTTATTTTTGCATCAGATTCTTATATTTTGAGTTGTGGATAATTCCAATATTCTTTCTTCAGCATATCTTTTTGAGTAAGGCCCTCACTGCTGTCAGCATTGCCTCCTTGAGTTGTTTTCAAATTTTCTCTATTGTTTCTGAACTATCTTCCATAATTTTGCTCATTATGTCTTTCATTTTTTGTCTAAATTTGATCTATTGCTTTGGATTTGAGTTGCTAAAATCTATTTTGTTCTATTTGATGTTCTTTCTATTTACCAATTTTAATTATAAGCTATGTGATATATCGAGGAGTAATGTCATCATTTTGTGATCACTATCTATGATGATTTCTATTGTTATATATTCTGCTTTGATGATAAATAATACTAGAAAATTTGATACCTATATGTAATCCAGTCTACTTCCATAACTTGATTTTAGTCTGGTGTATATGTAACTTTTTTTAGTTGGATGTAGCTACCTTATCAGGAAATTTTTTTGGCAAAGAACTTCAGAGATTTTCAGGCATAAAACTCCGGAGGCACTCTATCATGATTAAAAGTTTCCAGAGTGAAAATTTATGTATAGAACCCTGGAGAATTTTGAATTTTTTAAATTGTACTAAAATAATTTCGCATTATTATTAAAATATTTATTTTTAAAAATTTATTTATTGGAAATTACTTTTTTTATATATTTTTATTAATCATTCACATTTACATCACCCATTGCCAAAGTAGAACTTTCTATTCCTACTTTTTTTAGTTGCAATTCCAGATCATTTTCATCATTTTTTACTTTCTCCAAAATACTTTGAAATTCAATATCTTCTTGTTCATATATTTCTTGATCTTCATTGCTTGAATTACCTTCCATAAATCCAATTTTTTTTTAATTTATTCCTAAAATATTTTACTAGTAAATAAATAACTCTATAATACTTCGAAGAATTTTAAAACTTACCTTATTTTTTTCTATTTTACATTTAATTAATACTTTATTAATTAAATACTTTCATTACATGGATTTAGAATTATTTGGTATATTGTAATAACAAATGCAACTTGTTCTTCAGAGGCATTCCCTTTGACCAGACTTTTCGAGAATGCATATCAGCACATGTTGATTTTTCCTCCTAGGAGAGACGTGAAGATTTTTGAAGCACTCCAGGGTTTTTTATGAATTTTTTTAGGTCATAATTTTGATAGTGGTTGCATTTGTATTGATTGTATCCAGAGAGTTTTCATCAAAAATTGAAAATATAACATCTCGAATTTTTGAAGCTGTGATCCCTTGAAGCGATCTATATTGTCTCACAAGCTATTAAATAAATAATATTATTAATAAATTTATTTATATTATTAATAACTGCAATAATTACTGCTTGATTAATATGCTTTTTATAATATATCTTCCAACATTTTCTTGTGAAGCCTTCGAAGAACACTGAATGTTCTTGCTAAAATATTTCTCTGTATATTGACAAAAATCTTCAGGATTCACATATATTTTTTCAAAAAAGACTTCTTTCACGATACTCTTGACTGCATACTATTATAGTATTTAAAATGTTATTGAAATTCTTTGAAGATTAAAAATTAAATCTTACCTCAATAAAATCCTGTTTGGTGATTAATTGTTGACTCATATAAATTTTATTTACTTGGTAGGTAACTTTATCCGTGACAGCTTTTTGATATTCTAATAGCTGATCAATTTTTTTATAAATACTTTCATATGACTTCAAAAGCCTCTCGATTACTATATTAGAAACTAAATATATAAATTAGTATTTGTTTAAATAGTTACATCTTTTTTAACATACCTAAAGATTCTTCAAGCAACCTCCTAGTAGATGAAGCTACTAGAATATAATTGAGGAATCTTAATCACTTTTAGGGTGGCTCTGTTTCTGTTTCAGCTTAAGGTGTTGGTCTTCGTTCTTCAGCTTGATCCAAGATATCAGGAGTACTCTTGAATTTTTTGGAGAGCTTCGAAGTACTTCCTTATCATTTTCCAAAGCTTGAACCTGAAATTATTTATTGAAATATATTATGTATTTTTTTTTCTTTATTTGATATTGATAAAAAAGAAAGGACTTTAGAGATCTTATATAATACAAATCCCAAAAAGTTATATCATATTATGATTACATATAATTCTTTGTCACTTTTCAAAAATTACTTCATAACTTTAAAAATAAAATAATATTGAAATTATATTAACAAAATTATAACAACTTATAAATTAAATTTTTGATTGACTAAAATTAATCAGTATTTTATTGATCAATTTTATACATTTTGAAGTTTTTCAAAGTCTTTTATAATGTATTACAAATATCAATTTTGTTAACATATGTTTTCAAGACATTCCTCTTATATGAGGTATATAAGTAAAATTATAATAACTTAGACTCTAGTAATGAATCTAATGATAATTTAAATAAGTTAGAACTTTCAATCATTTCAAAATCATTTGAAAATATAAAAAGCATTTCGAAGGTATTCAATAATATTTATTTGTTTATTTAATCTTTATTTATTAATTTATATTTAATTGTTTTAGAGTTCTCTGAAATATATTAGTTTTCTTGAAAATAATATTCTCTCAAAGAAAGATTTTTATGATATTAATTTTTTAGAAGATTTTTTAGATAGTTATGATTCTTCAGAAATTTCTGAAAACACCTTTAATAAATTTTCTAATGAAGCATATGTGAATTTAATGTCACTTGTTTTAAAAAATAATCTCAGTACTTCGCCTAGAAATGAAATAATTTCTTTTTTTAATAAACATTCTAGTTTATCAATTAGTCCTTTACCAAAAAATATTTAATAAGGATATAAATTAATAAATAATATAAAACAGTCAAATTTAGATTATTTCAAAACTTGCAC
>CAJVPT010004145.1:0-13970 GCA_910592055.1 Acaulospora colombiana
ATACCAGAAGTTGAATTGCTACTTGATACTTAAACTAGTGAGGATATTAAAAAAGGTTGGAATTAAATTATTGTTGAATTATTAAAATTTATCCTTATTAATTAAAACAATTTATTTAAAAAATAAAGAATTACAATCATAGGTCAAAAAATTAGAAAAAGAAAATGCCAAATTTATAAAATAATTAGACCTAATGGAATATATTAATAACAAGTTTTTCAAAGAATCAGAATAACAAAAAAATGAAATAGATGATTTAAAAAAGGAAATTGATTGACTCAAATCTGTGAAACCTGAACTTGATCCTATAGTTATTATAGAATCTAGAGCAACTGATTTGAAAGTTTGCAAAGTTTAGAAAAGCATCAAAGAATTCAATTTAGGAGAAGTAGTAAAGAGGCAAAACCAATAAAATCAGTTACCAAAGATAAGCCAAAACTAGAAGAAGTGAGGGCAAAAATGAAAGTCTTAATGAAAACCATTTCTGACAAATATAAACTAAGGATATATAAAGTTTTTTCAAGTGATGTGAATAAAAAAATATTATAAAAGTTAATGCCCAAATTAATAAAATCCATAGCTCCATGTTTTAATCTTTCATGAAAGCAAATAAATGAATTATTAGATGCTTTACATCATCATTAGAGAAAAGATATCATAAGATAGAAACTGGAAAACTAAAAGCAAACAATTATTGCTTATATGCAAATAGCTGGTTAAATAAAGTAAGATTAATAATAATCTACATTTATATTACCTTCAAGTATTAATTTTTAATGAATAATTAAAAAAAGGTACAAAGAATTAAAAGCATACAATTGTTTATTGAATAAAGGTCAAAGAATGTTACCAAATATAAGAATGAATTAACTGATGTAATTAAAGAAACAAAGATATATTTATCTAAAGAAAATGTGACTGATCTGAAAAACCTATTAAAAAAAATAAATATATATAATTATAGTTGATATTCTGAAGAGATATTTTTTAGTAAAATATTTTATATCAAATAATTATAATATTAATAATAATTACTTATAATTGATGGATTTGTTAAAATATTTGAATGAATATTCAAAATCAATTCAAGCATTTCAACTAACTTGTAAATGATATTATGACAATTCATATTTCTATAACATGATGTCACTAGAAGGCTTGCTAAATTGGATATACAGTTTGAAAGAAATTCTGAAATATAATCAAAAAAAAGAGACAGGAAAAGTAAAAAATTGATAGTTAAATCCAAAAGACAAAAAATTACTGAATATGAGAAATCATTAATATATTTAGAGAGTAAGAAACAAATTGGGGAAAGTGCATAAATGGGTGAAATTTGATGGCAGTTAGATTAAAAGAAAAAAGTGAAAAATCTTGAAAAACATTTGACAAGATAAAATTAATTGACACTAGTTTTAAAAGAATCAAGCTGAGATCTTTAAAGAAAAAAAAAAGCAAGTAGAAAAGGAGAAAGAGGAGGAAAAGGAAAATGATGAATAATTTATTCAATTGATTTAGTAATTTTTATAATTTCGATTAGTGATAAAAACTGGATCATGTTGTTTCAATATGATACCTTCCAACAGTTATACCTAGTTAAATGAATTTTATTGATATATATTTTCTATTATCAGATTTTTCAATAATTTTTTTATCTTATAATGGTAGGAAAGTTTCAAAAGATGATAAAAATCCTTATTAATTATGATATTCTTTAACAACTTATTGGAAAACGTATTCTCAACTATAACCAAAAAGTTGAAGCTTAGCATGAACTAGAGACCATTTAGTTTTATTACCTAATCAGAATAAAAAAAAAAATCTTGATTTTGAACTTTGTCTGACTAGGATAATAGAAAAGAAATATTTTAGCTTGAACAAATAATAACTTTTTCATTATTTAAAAACTTGTTGCTCATATCTTATTGATCTTATAAAACTTGATCTGTAGATTAATCCAATTGAGAAGTAGGTAGAACTAGGGTACCAATTAACTTTTTCATTTACCAATAATGTCATTGGAACATGTGAGTATAATCAACAGGAACTTGTTTACATTCTATTACTAATATATTTTATATTAACCAATTAAATACCAGGTAATATTGTATTATCAGAAATTTAGGATTAAACTGAGGTAGGAAAAATTCCTCAAGAAAACTGTAAAAAACAGTAAACATTCTAAAAAAATACAAAACAGTATGTGAAAATATGGATAATAAGCCTTCTCTTGTCAACAAACTCTTTATTTTTATCACTTCCAACTTTATAAGGTGACACTTCATTTGTCAATTCTTTTACTTCCTAGAACCTTCTTGTTCTTAGTAGAGAAAGTATATACTTGAGTCTTTTCAGGCTACTAGAGATCCAAGTTTTTATTCAAAGGAGTTTATAAATAAATAAGAAAAGGTAATAAAGATAAGTGAAAACAAGTTTCAAGTTGTTTTAATAAAAGTATAAAGACTTTATTAGCAAGTAAGTATAAAAACTTCTTGTAAATATCTTTTTTGTGTATGGTTAAAGAAACAGTAGAAAGAGTTTCATTTAATTAATTATGTATTATTATGTAAATAATATCAAATAATTTATAAATATGAATAATTTTTGTTAAATAATAAATAAATAGTTGTTGAATTTTTAATGAATGGTCAATTAACTTTTAATAAATAGGTTTAATAAATAGTTACTGAATTTTTAATGAATAAGTGATGAATTTTTAATGAATAATTTTAATGAATGGTTGCTGAATTTTTAATAAATAATTGATGTATTTTTGATGAATTATTGATAAATTAATATCAAATTTTTATTGAATTGTTAATAAATAATTTTGTAATAAATTTTTAATGAATTTTTAATAAATAGTTAATTAATTATTTGATAAATTGTTAATGAATTTTTTGATAATTTATTGTTAAACTTTTAATTAATAAATTTTTAATTGCTGAATTTCTTGATTGTCAAATTTTTGATTAATGAATTTTTAATTGCCACTTTATTGCCAAAATAGGAATATACTAAGTGACAGCAATCAAAAAGATTTTGACAACATTTTTATTATCAAGTTTAATCTAATTTGGCAATAATTCAGCTGTTGAATAACATAATTTCAACTAGTGTTATAGATAATAGTTTTAATTAATAAATTAACCAAGACTTAAAATCTGCAAAATTCAAAAAAATATTAGAAAGTATAAAACAATAAATAGAAATATCAAAACTATTTTACTTTATATATAAATATCAAACCATATAATACAAACATATTTATGAAACTATCATATCAAACTTTTTATCTATTTTATAAAAAAATTAATTTACTAGAACAAAACAATACATAATAAAAATAACAAATATTTTTATTAAATTATCAATATTAACTTATAGTATGTTAAAAATCTAAACTATAACAACATATATTTCAATTTATTCATTGAAGTAATTTGCATTCAATTAAATTTATTTGCATTTATATTTAATTAATATAAATAGAAACAACAAATTACATAATTCATAATATGATATATTGTATGCATTATATACTATATACAAATAATTTAAAATAAAAAAAGTAGAAAAATTTTACAAATTGTGCAAAGAAGAAAGAAAACCAATTTGTATAAGATAAACTATATTTGAAAATTTTGTTTATTATAAAAAATCACCAAAATTTATTGTACCATTAAAATATAGAAGATGCATTAATATTGTTGTCCCAATTTGATCCATATAAAAAGTATATTTAGAAAGTGTATAAATTCAAGAAGAGTGTATTTAGAAAAGGTTCTCTATATATAAAACCCACAAAAGAAAAAGATATGGATATTTGAGTTTAATTTGATATAAATATCAAAAAGCTTGAAAATACCATTTAAAAAGAATGCAATCAAATACTACTATAAATCTAGAAGAACCATACAAGGCCTAATAATAAAAATCAATTAAAAATAAAAAAAAAGGGAAAATTTTTATACAAAAGAAATAAAACTTTAGCTGGCTTAAAAATTAAATCTAGTAAATTCTGTTAACTATTACACTAGGTCTCCCAGGCAATCAAAGATTAAATTCAAAAATATACAGTACATAGTTTCGCCAATTCGAGTTTATATTTTTATAATGATTCGAACAGAAGAAGGTTATAAAATTTTGCCATGATCTTTTAGATACAGTATACTACCTTTACTAGCTTATTTCTCGCTGATTATATTTGCTTCATGGGAATTTAAAAAAACAAATAAAGAACGACTTTAAATGACGAGCTTGCGTACTGAAAAGTAATAAATTTATTGATTCTAAACTTGTTATCTTTGTTAACTCTGATATTACATGCTGCACACGAAAAATACAAGAATATTCTCTAGAACATTTATGCTATGGAATAGACGAAAAAAAAAACCATATTAACCAATTATTTATTATACGGTAGTTATAAATTAACGGAATAAATTAAAGAATACGTTGGCTATTTGGACTTTTTTAATCGATTGTTGGTATACAGTATATCGAGATTGAATATAACTATACAGTATATACACGGGACCAAAGGAGTTTATACGGATCTGTTAGAAATTACATCTAGAGAAAATGTACCTGGAGTCGTAAAGTCTCGTGGCTTCTATGTCAATTACAAATTTCAGTTCTTGGTGTGCGTTAATTACAATCTTTCCGTCCTCGTACCAATACTCCATCGGGTGCCATCGAAATCGTGTGTGCAGAAGTAATCCCGTGGTTTACATGAGCGGGTCGCGGGGTCACTTTTCATAGCGACCATGGTAACATTATTCGTCACGATGTGTTACTCGTGGTAAGGTGGTCTGTCGATAGGGATTCACCGTACGAAAAATGACAAGCACACAATTCACACAACCAAAGAGCATACGAGTTAACGAATACGGAGAAACGTGATAGTCCAATCGTCGGTGAATTTATCTTTAGCATCGTCGACTCATTCTCTGCGAGATGCCCGAGGTGCGCATTTATCCGAAATAAATTACAAATTCCATCGCCTGATATTTTGACACCTGAACCAGGGAGAGAGAGGTATGAGAAAAAGCGACCTTGCTCCATCGTGAGATATCATGAGTCATCTAGTTGCGCAAGAGAAAATTCCATTTTGGAATCAGTCATCTGATAAAACACAAATAACAACGTCATGTAGTTCAGTATGATTCGATCTTTTCAAATAATAATAATAAATAGTAATAATCCATATGGAGGTTAGGAACATGGTCAAATGATGTCTTTGTTATATCCGACACTGTGCACATGACCAAAGACGACGGGCATGCGCGCATAACCTATACACAAGCATGTTATTGAGGTGTCCTTTCTTTCTTTCTCTTCTCCGTTAATTCTTCTTTTTTTTTCAATATTATTATTATTATCATTATTATTTCGAAAGAAAGGATCGACAACTAGCGAGGGAAAATTTTCTTTCGAGGGGTGAAATCAATAAAATAGCCCGTCGGACGGAATGGAGCTCTACCGAAATCTCATTTTCATCTAATCGCAATCTTCGTCATGCATATCCTCTTTCACCTCGCCCTAACACCTTTTCCGAAGATGCATGACAAATTTATTACTCATAAATGCGGAGACCGTATTTATTATGACCTCGTGACGAAATCATAAGCATTAAAAAAAAAAAAAAGTTTCTCGGTAATAACAAAATTAAAATACTAATTTTAGTAATCAGAGAGTCATTTATGAATGACGTACGACAAAAAAAAAAAAAAATGTGTCCTTGACATTAGCGGGCACTACATTCCATTTGACTCGGAGATTGCTCAGGACCGAGGAAAAGTAAGCACGTAGGTACGTTAGGTGGACAATAAATATCGTGTAACGTGTGTTTCGTGGCACTACATTGATAACTGTAATTTTTTAGATGATATTAAGGACTTATTTGGGATGTACAGTTTATTGACAGCTTTTCTAAATGAAATACTTTATGCGAGGAGATTCTAGATAACCGGAGTGAATTAAATTGTAACTTAAAAAAAAAAAAATTTTTTTTTTTTTTTTTATACCGTGTGAGGTGCAATGAAATATGTTTCATTCAAATTTTACATTACCAATTACAATTCTAATTGAGTAACCGACTGACCAACGAAAGTGGAGATGGGCAAGTGAGATGACCTAGTTATTTACGTGTGTGTCGCATAGAAATGTATGACACAAATTTTAGGTATTCGCCGAGATGTGCGGCAACTCATCGTATACGTAACAGATTACTCCAGGCAATCTCGTAGTTAGATTCAAAACACAATTAGATGATGTACGCACACATACATCACCTGTGTATACAATAATAATAATCTTCTGCGCGCATTTATTGGCGTCGTTTCTTTTCTATTATTGAGCCCATCGCTCTTTCGCCGCATCCCATCTTTCTCTTTCTACAACTAGAAAGCTCAGAACCACAACCACGGATCCAATAGGCAGACGAATGGGGTGCCTTTTTATTATTATTATTATTATTATTATTATTATTATTATTGACAAATGCAGGTGCTCCATTCGTACACAACACTGGTGACTTCCATATATGTATGCTTGGTTTACTACCCTCGCGTACTTACTAATAGCAGATATTTTCCGAGGATATGTTCATTTTGGTAACAAACGTAAATCCTATAGGAATCATCACACCACTCGGAAGGATATTTATGCGTACGTTTTGTGTCATGCATCACCTGATCGAGGGACGAACTTTCTTTAGGCCAATAAGATAATTATTCTACAATGCGAGTTTAAGGTTTCCCCATAGAAGTTTATTTGAGTATTACCAAAGTTAGTTTGCATAAAGTTTTGTCCATACTGAGGAGTTGGGAACTCGCCTTCCTTTCTTTACGAGAATTTTGTGAAGTGCGTGGGAGGATTTCTGGTGGTGCGAGTCCCGCAATCACAAAGTGCAACAAATTTGAACCTTTCCAAATATGACCAACACTATCGAGATCTGGGATGCATGATCGAGTTATCAGAAGAAAGACGTAGGACCATAAACGAAAATGAATTTCCTTTTGGCACAGACGTATGGTATGCGCATTACAGTTACAATTTGGGTGCTAATATGTAATAGACTATGAGTTGATTGATGTGCATCAAAGAATTTCGGGGAAAGAGGTTTTATGATAATGACGTCCGGAAGGGGTCTTGCCAGAATTGAGAAGGTCCCTTCGTGAAAACTGATTTGGTTGGCGATAACTTTAAATTAGTTGGACGGCGCTAACTTTAAACGGATTTAAGAAAGATCGCTCATCAAATTTTAAGGTTTTATAGTCATCTAATCTTGGTAAAGGCAATTGTTCTTTAATAATGAAGCTCGTCGTTTTTCATTGATGTTGAGTGTTACAAGTTTTGATCTTTGAAAGAAATAAAATTCACACCTAAAACCCTTCTGATGCATTCTCCCGAAAAGATGAAGAATGGTGTGATGTAAATTATTTCATTGTCCTTTTCCGGTTCGCGGGAGGACAAAGAAATGGAATATTCGCAATTGTATGAAACATTCTTGGATGAATGGGCGGGTCACGACAAAGATCGAGCCTAAGAAAATGCGCAAGAAAGTTGTACGAAATTGTAAGATAATGCGCAAACGAGAACAAATAACGAATCCAAAAAGTCATGAATACACGTAAAGCTCATGGCCGTATATAGTAATCCCGATGCATACTGACGAACCTCTCAGAAATAGGAGCGAATCGTTTAACCATTGGAGTCACCCGCCTCCACGGTGCGGTGATTCGAGGCCCACCGCATTTGAAATCACCGCAGTACGATGCATGAAGCGAAACGTAATTTGCGTACATTTGCGGGAGAGGAAACGCCTCACCACCATCTATTAAACCAAAAAAAAAAAAAAATAATAATGCAATGGCCACCAGTCAATTGAGATGAGAATCTTACGGGGCCCCGCTTTAGCGCCATAGAATATTGTGCAAGTGCACTGAGCAAATTTTGCGAGTGTCGTCACCCCTGTGATCATCGTAACATCCTTACGTACACCATGTATTATCCAAGAATGTATGCGAGTTGGCCGCATGACCCCCAACCATACATGGGATGCCTAAGCTCTTCTTCCCACAAAATTATGCTCCTTTGACCTTTGCACATAAATGAAATTTCACGCATTGGCGTGGAATCTCATTCCAAGAAAGTGCCTAGTCAAGGCTAAGATATTTGCAAGGTTATCATCATCTCCTGTGGTCGTCGAGAGGTCTCTTTCGTAAACGGCATGACGAGATTGTTGGCTCTTCACATTTTTCCTATTCCGCGCGTATTTTCCCCAAGCTCCTCTCACTGACCGAAGGCAAGGGGGAAGGTTAGATGGATTCTGGGAGTTCATCAATCATGCTCGTCAAGTCAAATTCACTTGCATGAATTTTACATGTACCCCCAAAGTACGATGAACCAAAAAAATAATTCGTCAACAATATCTTGCTCGGGGGGAGGGCAAAGATCCTTATTATAGCAAAGGGAAAAGAATTTGAGGGGAAGGGTGAAATTTTAATCATAAATCACGCCTAACCTCATCACTCCTGTTCCGTGAAACGGCGGTTCATGAAAACTTTCTTACCAAACAATGAAAGGCAATCTTTTCAGAAATGTCAGCGAAAAGCTGTCAAAAAAATGCGCGGGGAATGATCGATTGGTAATCGGTATGATTCCGGTGTGGCGACGTTCCATTGTTGTGTTTTTTTCAACTTCCCGAATGAGAAAACCTACTTCGCGATTTTCCGGTGAATCGGAGGTTAGATGGAACAGAATATACAATGTGTGCGCGCGCACACAGATAACAGGCCGGAGAAGGTGCCGAAGATTTGCACAATAATAATTCAATCAATGACAGAATTTACGAACAAATAGGATTTCACTTAGAACTATCTAATCAAACCTACTTGGCTAGGATCAACCGTAAGTCTTTATTTTTAATTTAGTAATGTTTTCGCAATTATTTGCGGCACATGATGAGCAACAAATATTATTCTTTGCATTCTAGTTTAGACACAGGGTCACAGGATTGCTACAAGATCAAGCTTGGAGTACACACACACGATACATGCACTATATACAGTATATACAATATATATATATACTGTATATACAGTAAATATATATTATTTCTTTAGGAGGAAGAAAAAAAAAAGAAGAAGAAAAATACTTGAGCCGAGAAAGTCCCGGGGTGTGCCCGTCATTCGAGATGATTAGGAAACTTCTGGGGTCAAAAAACGATGTTTAGAAAAGGGACGCACAGAGTAATCTAGGGGAAGGACAAAAAGTTTTGTGGGGAAAGTGCAGAAATTTAACGGGGGGTGACACAGGAGAAATTACGAGATTATTTCGTGTCGCATCCTTTATTATTATCATGTCTCACCAATTTACCATCACATCTGAGCCAAAGTAGGACAATAAAGATAATAGGGAGAAATGGTTCTATTATTAACACCTTTCCCCTGTCGTACATCATAAACGTCGCCGTTGTTACTGCTGCCGTCGTTGTTGTCTCTCCTCAGGGTTCCTCTGATAAGTTTAATTTTTGTCATCCGTCAAACGTCCATTGATTTACACATTTACCTTCCTCCTTATTACCTATTTGATTATCCAATTCACCCATTTTATTATCACCCGTTGCCTATTTCCCGTCTATTATTGATCCACATTTAATAAGCCGTCAATTGGATCTCTCTTTTGTTTCCCATTATTTGACTGTTTGTCTCACAAGACATTGTGCATCGATGAGGTGTTATAAGAAATTGTCGTTATTATTTCAGAATAAGCTCTAAATGAGGAATCAATGAATACTCAAAAATTTTAATCACACTACAACAGAATAGGCTGGGCTGATGCTTACGGTGTGTACCATTTGTATTAATGGAGGGATGATGATGTCGCTGAAACACTGTCGCAGGTATTTGTCGTGTACGTTCGTTGTTTGTTTATTGTTTGGAAAAGTTCGATGATCGAGACGTTGTTGGAATGATGGGGAAATTTTTTTACGTCTCAATCGCTGTGATGGCGAAAAATCGTATGTACATAGGTATGTAAGTGTGCATTCCCTTTGGGTTCGGATGTGCACCTGCATACTTTGTTATTGTGGAGATAATGTATGCTCTCTGTCGGTTGGGCAAAGTACGCTGGAAAATTTTTGTTTCACTCATTCATCCATTGATGTTTGGTCACTTTGTGTCGTTGAAACAATCATCTTTGTTTTCATATTTGGCTTTGATTAAATCGAATTATCTACGCACATTCCCCTAGCCTTAAAAGATGATAATTGATCTCCGATTTCGGTTTCTGCTAAGGCGACAATTGATTGCCCGAGCGAATGACGACGATTTTTCTCCCCCCCCATTTTAAACGGTGATTGGTGGGCTGATGGGTTGACCGGAGAAATAAATTTCTTGGGCAAACCGGTGCTCCATTGGTAAGCCATAAGCGGTAATCGAGCGACAGACCCGGCATGAGGTTAATCGAAAATGGGCGAAGAATGCACGGCAAAAGGAATTTGCCCAATGACGCTGCACGTCCAAGGTTATTATTTACCGTATATTGGACGTGCATGCCAAAAAAGGCCTCTCTCCCTCCTACAATGATGATGATTTGGTCGAATCATTGGGAAGAACGAACGCTAGAGTTTCAAGATGGTTGTTGGTGGAATCGAGAAGAGGGAGGTGAGTGGTCCAAGAAAAGAGAGTCTAAACGGATGAAACGAAGATCCCAAGAAGCACGACCATCTGGGGTAATGAAGAAAAAAAAAAAAAAAAAAAGGAAAAAATGAGAAAATGATTACAATAATGGCGGATGGTTTTTTTTCTTCTTTATTATTACTATGTGTGTAGGATGCGCACCATTATGATAATAATTGCGGGAAGGCAAGGCGGCTTGGCGAATACACCGAAAAACAATAAACAAAAAACATTGTTTACAGTATGTATATAGGATGCGTCCATGTACACCCATCCGGATGCACTCAACTGAATGCGGGATGGCAATTCACATAGGTTTATGGTATTTGGCAAAGGCGAGAATAGATAAAAAAAGGCAAAGGAATGCCTCTCGCTGATCTAACCGGGGGTAGGACGATTATTATTATGTTAAGGTTGAAGAGGTTGTTTACCTGATGGAGGCATAATTTGGGACAAAATAAAGTTTCATCGTTGCAATTTGTTTTTGCTCCCAACCTTGTCACCGTTACGCTGGGAAATTATTCATCAATTGAAGTGTGACCGGATTTTTTTTTCCTTCCTGTCGTCATCACTTTATCCCTTGCCGGTCAAACTATGACGCCAAGATCCACCCAATCACCTTGCGACACCTCATCGCAATTTAAGCACCTTAAATTTTTTTTTTTTTTTTTTTTTTTTTTTAAGGTGCTTAATAAACAATCACACACCTCCCCTTGCATTTACTTTAATCTGTAATATTTGCGTATTCCCTATTTAATCTCTGATTATCCGGGTGATTCTTGCTTTGATCAGTGTGTTAATGACCGGTGACACGGTAGTGTAAAATCTGATATGATTCGATTCCATTGCATACACAAACAAAATCCATCAACTCTTACGACCCATCTGACCTACTCACACCCTTTCCTTCCTGTCCATCCGTCAAACACACAGTTATACACGTATAGAAATAAATTCTAAATTATCTTGCAGGAGAACAGGTCAGACATGCAGACAGGTAATGTGCATCACTGTGCGAGTACTGCAAGTGCGGCAATGCCGCAATGACCACTCAAAAATCCAGAATGTTAACAAAACAAATAAGAGTGAACTGTGATGGGCCAAGGGTAAATATGAGCAATTTTGATGAAGCGAACAGCATTTAGAATGAATCAAAAAAAAGGAAAAATTGGATGAGATCCAGTGACCAACTTGCCACACGCACGCATCTCAAATAAACATAAACATCGGCGAATACATCAACAGGCTGTAAAATTACCAGCAGCAGGTGGTTTGACTGGGAGTGAGTTCTGTGACCAACAAATATATCCGTAAATAAAAAATGTCCGTAAAACGCATTGTGCTATATGTCTTTTTATTATTATTATTATTATTATTATTATTATTATTATTCTCCCACTTCAAGTTCTCAACCGGGCAATCTATTTTAACTGTTGCACAAAATAAATTCTTTTGTACTGTCAAATATGCTTGCAGTCTGGGAGGATGATAAATTGGTAAACTTAACTTATATTCAACACACATATTTACATACAGTAACTCCTTGTCGAACCAAAGTGGTAAGGGAACTCCTCCTCTTATCATCATCATTATTATTGTTATTGTTGTCACTGTTACGGTTACTACTACTAATACTACAACTATTATTATTATTATTATGATAACTTTACCAAAGGGATATACCGCGGTGGCTGCGATTCATCAACGTCAGCCAATCGCGGGATGGGCGATGCGTCGTTGCAAAGACGACCAGAGATGAACTCTTGACTTAATTGTTTTTCTTAAGGATATTGCGGCAATTGTTGATCCTTGTTTGTTATTTGTTGTTTACTTTATCACACAAAGAGCGAGAGAGTAAGCAAGCCTTTTTTGGTTCCCTCCATGCAATCATTGCGAGTCAAAAAAGTTGAGTACCATTATTTTGATCATTCGAAAAAAAAAAAAACAAAAAACAAATCAACATCAACCTCACCGTCGCAAGGGACCCATCGCACGTTGAATGCGCGTCAAATTTTACAAGGTGAGCTGTTTGCTAACTCCGGGAATAATGCTCGCGCGCGCGCGATTTGCGATTGGGAGCTCGCACCCTCAATCATCATCGGGACATGTCCGCTTCCATGAAAGGACGTGTTTCTCGTTGAAATCAACCCTACTTTGGGGTCACCGGGAAAACATTGATTCTCGGAATGCATGAAACATATTTTGCTTTACGGTAAAATAGGTGAGAGAATGGGGCAGGGCGTCAAAAGAGAGAGCATTTCGTCACACTTGGTGAACGAGGCGCACACTCGCTCAATCAACCTGTTAATTCTTATTTTGTCACGGATTGCTGCTCGTTTGGCTGAATTGTACAGTACAGGAAGAATTGCATCCTAAACATTCTACCCTAATAAAATACAACAAAGAATCACAATGACGGCAAGTAGTGCGTTGAGATTGCCTTTAGGTTTTTAGATTTATTGATCCTGTATCACCACAAACACGAACTCGAGTTCAATAGCAACATTTATGAGCCATCTTTTTTAGATTGAAAATTCTCGTTATTTCGATTGCTTGGGTCACAACACCCCATCATATTACTGTGTCATGTTCGCATGTAGAGGATATAAGGATTCTATGCGTGTATCGAGAGACTCCTTGTATATTCCGTGCTGTACGTGACCAAACAATAATCCTGTTGTGCGTGACCAAAATAAAATTTTTTTTTTTTTTTTTTTTTTTTTTTTTTTTTGCTCATCGATTATTCTTATTTTGGCGAACACTAAAAAAAAAATTTTTTTTTTTGAGTATGTGTCATCCGAGAAGGTTGTTCAAGATAACCCTCATCTCACGATTTGTAAAGCTAATCATAATAATAATAATAATAGTAATAATAATAATAATAATAAATTTAATAATAAACGTTCGTATCATCGCCTGGGCTAACAATATTAGACTACTACTAACATCAGTCCCATACAATTACTAAAATAAATAAATAATACTGTATATACATAAATAAGCATTCTTTCTTTCCAATATTGCAAACATTGCATCAACTTTCGGCGTCTTCCTTTCCTCGCACTTTCCGCATTTGGAAAGAGTTTACTTCCCCATTTTTTTTTAATACTCGATAAAAAAAAAAAAAAAAAGTGAAAAAAAAAACACGCATTTAATTTATTAGAGATGTAAGTATAAAATATCGTTCCTACACACACAAGATAAATAAATTTTTTTTTTTTTTTTTTTTTTTTTTTTTTTTTTTTTTTTTTTTTTTTTTTTTTTTTTTTTTTTTTTTTTTTT